>CAXAMN010008857.1:151886-174715 GCA_963970005.1 Durusdinium trenchii
CTAGTAGTAACAAGTGCCTTACTAGTAGTAACAAGTGCCACGCTAGTAGTAACAAGTGCCTTACTAGTAGTAACAAGTGCCTTACTAGTAGTAACAAGTGCCACGCTAGTAGTAACAAGTGCCTTACTAGTAGTAACAAGAAGCCATTAGAAACAAGTGCCTTACTATAGTTACTACTAGTAAGGCACTTGTTACTAGAAGCGATGCACTTGTTACTAGTAGCGGTCAAAGCGTGCCAGGGCCCAGCAACCAGCCTGGCCTCTTGTTCTGCTGTTCGATCAGGTTGTTCCATGAGGTATTTCCGCACCTTCTCCTCAAGACGGACTGCTATGCTCCTTGTAGCGATTTCATTTTTTCACATGTCACATATATCACATCGTATCACAATTTCTTTCACTTTCAGAGTTCCTTTTAGGTTTTATCTTTCCCACCAAAAAAAACCTCTCGCTCGAAGGTGTTTGGATGTTCGGCAGTTTTTGGCCTGGTCGGCATCCAGCTCTTGCTGAACCTTCGGTGCAAGCTTGGCCAACAGCGGCACGTTGGCATCACCTTCGGTCAAACGTTTCATGTATAAACAGTTCCTCGTTCTGTCCTTTTTCTGTGTCCTTCTTGTTGACAAGAACTCTTCTTTGCAGTTCTCTCAGCAAAAAGCCGTGCTCGGCTAGAGCCCTACTTCCTTCTGAAGTTCTTGCTGTCATGTTTCTCAAGAGAATGTCGTTCAACTTTTTACGATTGTGATTCTGAGGCTGCTTCCAGTTCTTCCATCACGGCCGTCACCTGCCAACAACACAGCTTGTTGCAATGCTTTACAAAAAGAAAGGAATGGCCCTGGCCTCCGACCTAATAGCAATGACCTCCAACCTAATAGCGCTAATAGCAATGGCCTCCGACCTAATAGCCATGGTCTCCACCCTAGTAGCGATAGTTCCACTTCCACATTGGTGTCATTGTCATTGCCTAGCCAGGAAGTTGTGATGTCTTCTTCGTCGGCTTGCCACGCACGAGGTAAGCAGTTCCCTGAGCAAAGAACTCAAAAACAAACACAAAGAACAACAGGATCCTGCAGGGCATCGAGATGCGCAAAGGAGCGCCTGCGCAGCCGTCTGGAACCAAAGCTTCGACCTCGCGGCAGCGGTGAACGACGAGACGAAAACGAGCATTCGTCTCAGTCGACCTCTTGGATTTTGGACGCGTTACAAGTCTCTGACCTTGCTTCATCTCTGATTCCTTTCCATTTTCATTTGTTTTTTCCATTCGGTTTTTTGGACGAACTTGTCGTCTTTCCGAGGCGAAGACCTGCCCTCGGAGGATCAAAATGGCACAGTCGCCGGGAACGCCAGGCCTGGGGAGTTGTGGGCCAAATCAAAACACAAGCAGAACAGTACATGTTGTTTCATTGCGCATGTGTGTAATTGTTCTACTAAACAATTTGTAAAAAACAGCTGAGAAACAAACTCGTGCATCGCTACCAGTAACAAGTGCATTGCTAGACTTACTACTAGGAGCAAGGACGCTACTAGGGGCTCCTGGCATCGCTACTAGGAGCATTCTTACTACGAGTAACAAGAAGCTTCTAGTAGCGATGCCCTTGTTACCAGTAGCTTGTTTTCTTGGTAAACTCTGGGGACAGAAACGATCGAAACCGACCCCCCACCAACCCCCACACTGGTGTGATGCAAGAACGCGCCTTAAAATGGTTTGTTTGTCAAAGTAGTATCTGGGCGCAGAGTGAAGCATAGTGAAGTCCACACAAGACAAACTCTGTTCTGACTGACTTTGACCTATTTACTTACTTCACATTGGTTCACATTGTTTCACTGATACTGTTGTCCCGCCTTTCTTCGATACCTTCTGGAAGAGGACCAGAGACAGAAGTTCCCAGGGCATTGTCCACCATGAAAATCGACTGCGAGCGTCGAGAGCGTCGACACGCAACGGAGCCGATGAAGGTAGTAGTGTCCGATCGCTCCTAGTCGCATGGCCAGGAGCCCCTAGTAGCTTCTTGTTACTACTAGTAAGGCACTTGTTACTAGAAGCGATGCACTTGTTCCTAGTAGCGATGCCCTTCGAAAACAAAAGGACAATTCGAATTGGCGTCTTCTGCTTCAGCCTGGCGTTGAGGTAAGTTTTCTTGATTTGGCTCAGCTCGTGTGAGGTAGCCGTTGAGTGTCCCA
Organism: Durusdinium trenchii; assembly: GCA_963970005.1. Lineage (NCBI taxonomy): Eukaryota > Dinophyceae > Suessiales > Symbiodiniaceae > Durusdinium > Durusdinium trenchii. The sequence continues at coordinate 154,061 of CAXAMN010008857.1, forward strand.
AATTCTCGAGCCCTTGTCAGATGGATCCAGCTTCGACGGACCTGTGCACCTTCATGGATTTGTGGTCTTTTGTGGCATATGCAGCCCTTTTTGTATTCCAACAACCCGCTTTGCTTCCAAGCACTTCTGGCTGTCCTCAGCCTGAAATACCTTGCATGAAGTATGTGTGTTTTGCTTGCGGTTCCGGCAGCCATTCGTCAACGGGAGCTGCGCAGAAGCCGTTGTTTACACATAGCAGTGCCAAACAAAAGGCCTGTTTAGAACAGAAGAAACAGCCTAATAGCAACAAGAAAGCTTTCTAGTAACTAGAAGCTACTAGGTGGAGGCCATCGCTACTGGTAACAAGAGCTTTTTAGTATGTCTTTGAAGCTTTCTAGTAACATGAAGAGAACAGCCTACTCATGTTCAAAGCCGCCAAGCCGTGTTCATAGCAGGGGAAAATTGCGAGAAGGCTTCCTCTGGAATGTCCAGCATGCTACCCGGTTACCCGCCATGAACTGTCGAAACCAGTCAACACAGGGTGTAAACCAGGCTTCGAGAAATGCTAAGATCTTTTCGATTCGATATTTCCTTGTTCCGTTCGTAGCGTCCTTGTTACTACTAGTAAGGCACCTGTTACTAGTAGCGTGGCACTTGTTACTAGAAGCATCTTGCTTGCGCCTGGCCCGAGAGCTGCAAAAAGTCCAAGGGTTCCTCTAGGCTGTCGACAGGTCCAGGATTCCAGAGCAGCAACGTCCGAGCTTCCTGGAGAGCGGAAACCGAAGAACGCGGCGTTGAAGCGACCCGGTCGGCTTCGCAACATGCATCCGGTCTACGGTCCTAGTAGCGATGCCCTTGTTTCTAATAGCTTCTTGTTGCTAGAAGCGATGCACTTGTTCCTAGTAGCTTCTTGTTCGTGCTCGTGCCTTATGATTCAAGGAGTCGATCCGATCTAAGGAGAGTTCATTGAAATAGCCCACCTGAGGTGCGGCCGAACGTCGACACTTCCCCTCACGTGCGGCGTGTCCGTGTTCTGACATGGCAAAGGACTTGGAGGATGAGAAGGAGGACTTGGTGACATAGAAAAAATAGAATCTAGATATCTACAAGAACCTGTAGAGCTGACCTGGGTGGAGAACGTGACTCTCCGAGGCTCTGAGCAATTCTCGTTGCGAAAGGAACGGTTCTGTTGGTGTCTTTTTTTGTCGAACGGAACTGCATCTGAGGGCAGTTTTCAAAATCTGTTTGAGTTTCTTGTGGGAAAGAAAACTGTGGCATACGATTGCAAACGCCAATGTTGTGCTTGGGGTTCCATATTCCGGCTGCATCGCAATCGCATGGTGACCACACATGGCAACGCCATTCACAAACCGACCGGACCGGACGACTGGCCGCCCGCCGCAGCTGTGTGATTCGGGGTCGCAAGGATGACTAAAGAAAAAAAGTGCGGACCCTCAAAAGGTGCCTCCTTGCTCCTAGTAGCTTCTTGCTCCTACTAGCTTCTAGGAGCTACTAGTAGCGTCCTTGCTCCTAGTAGCGATGCCCTTTGCTCCTAGTAGCGTCCAAAAACTGCTTCTCTCTTCGGGTCCCGGTCTTCGTCTCGTTCACCAAAACTGCCTCGTAGGTCCACTTCAATCGCATCACACGCGGTTCATCTGGATCCTCGCGACGATCGCGAATCTTCGTTTCTCGGCCTCACGTGGATTATTTGCTCCTAGTAGCCATGCCAGAAGCCCGTAGTAGCGTCCTTGTTTCTAGTAGCGATGCCCTTTGCTCCTAGTAGCTTTTTTGCTCCTAGTAGCGATGCCAACATGTATCCCGTTGCCCCACTCCTCTGGTTGCTCAGCATTTTCGTCAACAACTTTTTCCTGCAACCTTGGCCACATGGAAGGAGGATGCAACAAAGGCACGTAGAAAGTCAACACTACCAGCACTTTGTTCTTTTCCTTTCTTTTCTTCTGGGTTTCTTTTTATGGTAAACTCTGGCCGCTAGCCGCTCTCTGCTCGTTGATCATGCTCCAGTCCGACGTGGACGCAGTGTTGCCGAACCAAAACAGGGTTTGGTCTTGGATGTTTGGATCAATCATCATCATCATCATCATCATCATCATCATCATCATCATCATCATACAACAAGTTCAAGTCAACATCAACTCGAAATCGAAAATAAAAGTTCTAACACCCTCTCCTTCTACAGAAAAACACCCCACGCATGCACCATGAACCTTCGCGAAGCTAACCTAACCATACCTAACCTTCCCTTCTTCTTGCTCCTACCGTAGTAGCGTCCGATCGCTCCTAGTAGTAAGGCCAGGAGCCCCGAACGTAGCGTCCACCTTGCTCCTAGTAGCGAGGCACTTGTTTCTAATAGCGAACATTGCTACTAGTAAGGCACTTGTTACTACTAGCGATGCACTTGGTTCCTAGTAGCTTCTTGCTACTACTAGTAAGGCACTTGTTACTACTAGCGTGGCACTTAGTTCCTAGTAGCTTCCTCTTCTTCCGATCCATCCCGGCTGGGCGTCCCACAGCTCCGTCAAGGCTTGCCGTTGGACGAAGCGCACGCGGGCGCCGTCGGGCCCGGCGCGCAGCGCGCAGGTGCGCTGCTCGGAGCCGACGCCCAGGAACTCGGTGATGCCCTGGAAAAAGAAACGAAAGGGAACGAAAAGAACAAATAAGGGAATCAGAAAGAAAATAATAAAGGGAACCAATTTGTGAATTTCTGTCTTTCTATGTGTTTTAAAGGAACTCTCAGGAGACACCGTAAGTAGGCCTACTTAGCAGGCTCCTAGGGCTCAGAAACAGTCGCAAGATGAGGTCACCAGCGAGCAAACTTGCTAGAGTGCACGTAGGGGATGGTTCAGTGTTGGTCACCATCTGCCTTTGAAGAAAGGGAATCAGGAAGAAACATGAATAAAAATTAAGAAAGTAAAGGACAAGTAAAGGATGAAGAAAGAAACGAATGCAAGCAACTCCAAACAAAGGAAGAAAGATGAAGAAAGGACAGTTGTCTTAAGAACATTAAAAAATAAATGAAAAGCTTCGAGGGTTGTGCGCTCGTGGCGGTCCCCAGTTACCGCGTTGCAGGGCGAAAAGGATCGCTTCGACGGCTTTCGCTACCGCGAGCGGCGAATCTGGGCGAATCCCGGCTCTGCCGACATAATCCGGAGAGCGATTGCACCACTGCGGACTCTATAGAAACAAGTGCCACGCTAGTAGTAACAAGTGCCTGACTAGTAGTAACAAGAAGCTATTAGAAACAAGTTTACTGAAATGAACCAGCATAAACCCATGTACATGACATTGGAGCTTTGATTGCGCGCACTCACAGACAGGAAAACTCCTTATGATCCTTATGTTTTAAGACGCCACTAGGAGCATCTAGGAGCAAAAGGGCATCGCTACTAGGAGCAAGGACGCTACTAGTAGCTCCAATGTCAAGGACGCTTATTGCCACAATTTGCAACATCACCCAGCCACTTGGGTATTAGATCAGGTCATTGTGTGGGCGAAATATACGATGCCTGAGTCTGCCTGAGTGTTGGTCTATCACTGTTGTTTCCTTCTCTCACTTTTGGAGGCCATCGCTACTAGGTTGGAGGCCATGAGAACCGATCAAACACAAAACCGCTTGTTTAACTAGTAGCGATGCCAGGAGCGCCTAGTAGCTTCTTGTTCCTAATAGTAAGGCCAAAAGCCCCAGGTAGACCCTTCTTCCCTTTCCTTCTTTTCGGAAAACCTTTCTCTTCCTTGTAAGTCACACTTCAGATCTTGCATCTCATAGACCTTTCGATCTTCCGTTCCTCTTCTTTCCGACACTTAGATCTGTCTTTCTTTTCCTTTCTTAGACCTTCGGACCTTTTGTCAAGAAAGGACTGATGAGTTGCGCTTCCTGCGCCAGTCGTCCTAAACTCCAACGACTGTTCGACAAGTGATGCAAGTGGTGCAATAAGAAAGGGAACAAGAAACAGTGGCAATATGCAAACGATGAAAGGCCACTTGACAAGAGAAAGAAGGAAGATATAGTCTTTACTAGGAACAAGAACGCTACTAGGGGCTCCTGGCCGTACTATTAGGAGCAAGGACGCTACGAACGGGGCTCCTGGCATCGCTAGAACGACAAAACAGGACATCCAGAGAGTGACCAAGAACTCCTCGGGCGGGTTCGGGAACTCGGCTAAGCTTAGGCTACGCGAATGGCGGTCATGTGAATCATTGCCACCTCTTATAGTGACCTCAGAGAGTGAATTTAATGCAGCGTCTCTTCCCAACTTAGTCAAATGCAGCTGTTGGAGAGATGTGGGAGAGATTTGTTCTCGCAAGACTGAAGACGCAATGATGGGCTGCGGATTCAGACATCTAGCGAAAGAGCGATATCGCTTGAAAACCCGACCTGCACTTTTGGAAAACAACACCAACTCACGAACGTTCCCGTCGTGTGATGGGTCATTCTACGATGTGCTTCCCCTGCAGAAGATCGAAACCGGACCAAAACTGCAACACCACCAAAGCAATGAGCTTTCCGTTTACCTTAAGAGACATGAATTTGTTTAACAACTACTCTGAGCAAACATGCAAAGCAAAGATGTGCAAAATGTAAAGCATGGACTCAAGAACAAATGTTTTAAATTTCGTTCCATTTGAAAGGACATCTGTTGGACAATACATTGTTCCGCCATGCGCAACTGCAGCACAACACTGCATTCTACGTTGAAACATCTTAAAACGCCATGCTTCTTGTTCCTAGTAGCGATGCCAGGAGCCCTGTTCGTAGCGTCCTTGTTACACCATGCTTCGGCGCAATACAACGCTTCAATCCCTGTGCCTCACAGTCCCCGCGCTTCAACGTCCGCACGATGCAAAGCCCACCCTGCGCAGGCTGAAGAGGTCGAAGAAGTTTTGATGTTTTGAATGAAGATTAACTGATTATTCTTGTTTCTACTAGCTTCTTGTTACTACTAGTAAGGCACTTGTTACTAGTAGCGATGCACTTGTTACTACGAGCGAGGCACTTCTGCAACTGATTAACTTCTTCCATTTAATGAGAAGTTATGAAGATCAAGATATGTTATCTTTTCCAGCTATGATTTGCAGGACACAGGGAAGGAATAGGACACCTTCCTGACAACATCTTCAAAAAGACAATATGCAAGTTGGTGTTTTGTGCTGCCGTTTGAGAGAGCATCCTTTTCGTAGCTGCGTTTCCAATGGGCGCCGCCCCAAAGTGCTGTCCATACAAGCATGCAAAAGCCGTTTGTAGTGACGTGATGAATCGTGGTGTGGCAAAGGTTGGAATTGCGAGTTTTGCAAGTTTGGTCGAATAAAGTGAGAGGAGAAACCGGGATACAAACAGTGAAAGCAAGAATACACAACGATGTGGAACATCGGGTCCGTCCTAGGACAATGAGTCATTTATTTTTTCTAGAATGCATCTGGCTGTCTAGGTTCTTGTGCAACTCTGGTGGTCTGGGAATAAGGTGAAGACCAGCTTGACGCTGTGCCGTCCGCAGCCGTGCGTCAGCATTCGCAATTCGCAGTGAGGTCCCTATGGAGTATCTTGGGGAACTAGACGAGTGACCACCCTCATCCCCTTGTTACTAGTAGCGATGCCCTTGTTACTAGTAGCTTCTTGTTCCTAGTAGTAAGGCCAGGAGCTACTAGTAGCGTCCTTGCTCCTAGCGATGTTCGTTGCTACTAGTTGGCGTCCTTGGAGTCTAAGTGCGTGTCATAGTGCTGCGCTGGTGTAGCGTTTTGCGGCAGGTTGACTGATCTCAATTACTATTTTTGCTGATCACCTCGCGTGGTGCAAATCTGCTATTGGCAAAGAGGTGTCTAGCAGCAAGAAAACTGTTCAAGGCTGGTTCACCGAACACATTGTCAGGGCTGCAAAAGCATGCAAAAGTAGAGCTTCCTACTGAAGACTATCCATGACCACATATGATCAAGACTGACTAGCAGTTTCTAACCGTGGGATTTCAAGAAGGACGTCTCTTACTTTTGCATCATCGGAAACGCCCCACAGCAGTGAAGTGGTGCGATACGGCAAGCAGTGCCTTGTTACTAGGAATAAGGCAGGACGCCCCTAGTAGCGTCCTTGTTCCGTTCGTAGTAGCGAACGATATACAGTATCTGTTCTCAAACTTGGCAAAACCTGTTGGGCCACCTGTCGTCTCGTCTGTCTGATCGTCTCGTCTGTTGGGCCACCTGTGGTGCATCGCCCACGAGTTTCTCCACGGTGCCGCGGATGATCACTACCTCACATGTGTCTTGCATAACACATTACAGGCCTGAAGAACGCTGTTTTGATCGTTAAGGGGCAGTTAGAAGAACCTATTGGCAACAACATGCGCAGAACGCAAAAGGGTCACACTATTGGCAGCTAGAGGATGTTTGGGTTTTTGACTCCTCATCATTGAAAAAAGGCAAGGAATGTCATGCTGAGTGACAGTTGTTGCGCCCCTCTCAGCTGAGTTCGGTACTAACTTGTCATCATAGTCCCCCCCACGGCAAATGTACCTGTTTACACGCACGTACATGTACCACTTCGAGTGTGAACTGTTTTCTTTGGGTTGGGGCCTCCATCGCTAACTCAAAAGAAGCTAGTAGTAACAAGTGCCTTACTAGTAGTAACTAGTGCATCGCTACTAGTAACAAGAAGCTAGTAGAAACAAGAATTAGTTTTGAGTTACTAATAGCCATGGAGGCCCCAACCTGCTAATTTTACTAATTATTGTTTCTACTAGCTTCTTGTTACTAGTAGCGATGCACTAGTTTTTTTGGAAATGTCATCCCTTTGTCAACTTCCTCGTCAGTCTTTTCCGGCACTCTCCAGGCTCCAGCTTCATTCCGATGAACGGTTTGTGCAATGGAGGCCTTGAACAGTTTGGAGTCAAAACGCTCTGTCGGGTCTACTGGGTCATATAGAGTCATACTGCCTCATACAGTGTTTATTGGTCTTTCTTTTCTGAATCGACCATCCTTCCGACCTTTTACATGTCTTTTCTTTCGCTGAGAGACCGTTCCTTTCGTTCTATGTCATGTTCACAAAAAAAAGACACGGTTGTGCATGCTGTGCGATAACAAGCGGAGCGGATGTGAATGGACGGGAATGGATTCCAACAAAAGCGAAGTGAAGAAGTTTGAGGAACCATTTTGCTGTTTCAGCTATAGCTGAAAGGCTTGTTCTCTCATTCCTTTTCTTTCCAACAGCTAACTAGCCATACTAGTAGCGATGGCCTCCCACCTATTGGAGATGAAAAGAACACGTTTCCTAACACTTTCCCTTTTCCTTTTTCCCACCTTTTCCTAATTCGCAGCTTGTTCTCAGTGTGAGGCAGCCGATCTTTGGGCAACTTCTCCAATGTGCAAATCTCGTCGTAGTCGGGGTCGTACCACGTCTCCTTCACGTAAGTTGGTGCTCATTGAGAGAGCTTTCTTCACTTCAAACCTTGGGACCTTCCAGCTTGTCCAGCTTGCTGTCATGCTGCGCCGTTCGAAACCCCAAACAACAAGCGCATCGCTCTGCGCAAACATCCACCCCTCTTCCCTTCTTCTCCTTTCCAGCATCGTGATATTCCCACTCACGAATCGCTCTCAACCTCGGAAGAGTGTCGGGGCAGCCGGCGGCTAGCTGTGCAGCCGTCCGGCTCGTCTGCCGAGTGGCAAAAGGCGCTTAAATTCAATGCTGCATCCCTGAGAAGAGCATCTGAAAGGGAAAGCCACTGCTGAGACTACTATTCGGGTAGCTTTCACATACGGCTGAACAATACTACTGCCAGTATTGCTTGGAGATCTGCCACAAACTGAAGAATCCACATTTCCCGAACGTGTCGAGCCTTGAACAGGGGCATATTGAGAACGAGGCCGTCATCAATTGACCAGGCCTGATCGTGCGCATTGGTGAAGGGCATCGCTACTAGAAGCAAACATGCTACTAGGGGCTCCTGGCATCGCTACTAGGAACAAAGGGCATCGCTACTAGTAACCTGGCTTCGTTTCGACATCCCGTTCGCTTCACCTCCCCAGTCCATGCTTCTCTTCTCTTCGGTTTGTGCACCTGAAAGGGCGACAAACAGTTCTTAGTCAAAAACACGGCATAGGAATCTTCAAAGGAATGGCCTCCAACCTACTAAAGGACACGGTGACATGTTATTCCTTCTGTTTCCCTCGTCGTTAAGGAGACGGCCACGCTGCCCGTGGCGCTTGAACCACCATCCTTCGATTTGACTGGATAGCAGATAAATCAATTTAGTAACAAGTGCATCGCTTCTAGTAACAAGTGCCTTACTAGTAGTAACAAAAAGCTATTGGAAATAGCGTCCTCTTGCTCCTAGTAGCGATGCCCTTTGCTACTAGTAGCTTCTTGTGACTTCCTTGTTTTTAATTTTTGCATCTGTTTCTTTCAGCCTTTACATTTCTCCTTTCTTTGTTTGCGATTGTCATCTCCCAATTCCCCGCTCCTCGTTCTTTTCATTGTCCTTTTGTTCTTGCCTCTCTTCACCTTTCTCATCCTCACAAAATCGCCCGGTGGATTTCGGAACGACCGGACTGACAGTTGACACGGCTTGGTCTTCCGACCGTGTCTCCAGTGGCCGATGCAGAGTCACCAGGTTTGATGTCCTCCTCCACCTGGCATCGCTAGTAGTAGCAATGTTCGCTACTAGGAACAAGTGCCACGCTAGTAGTAACAGGTGCCTTACTAGTAGTAACAAGAACGCTACTAGGAACAAAGGGCATCGCTACGAACGGAGCGAAAAGGCCATTTAGTTACTAGTAGAAATGCCCGGCGATAGTAGTAGCGTCCTGGCTCCTCGTAGCGATGCCCTTGCTCCTTATAGCTTCTTGGTACTCAACATCAATTTAGTTACTACTAGCGTGGCACTTGTTACTACTAGCTTCTTGTTACTACTAGTAAGGCACCTGTTACTACTAGCGTGGCACTTGTTTCTACTAGTTACCTTTGGGTAAGGCCAGGAGTGCCCCTTCTTGTCAAATCTTCCGCATTTCTTTCTCAAATTCTTGGACTCTTTCCTGCACGTCTCAGTGTCTTGAAAGGCCTCTGGGCTCATGGCATCCTGACCTCTGAGGTGTTGTTTATTTCACATAAGTGAAATGCCTTGACCTTTTTCAATTTCATGCGGTGTTTTCAATTGATTTACTTGTTTTTCCCTCTCAACAAGTACCAAAACATTGCAAACACTTAACTAAAAGTGGGTTCTGAGCCGTGTGAATTCTGAGCCGAAGTGGCGCCGAAATCGGGCAGCACGTGGTTCATTCTGACGTCTTGTGCCGGTTACACGAATGTCACGAAGCAAAAACGGCCTGTTTCAAGGAAACCCATATCCGTCCCCCATCGCAACCAAAGCACCTGCAGATGTTGGCGTTGTTTTGCTGATGTGAAAGGCTGGTGGTGCTGGGTCAAGCTGTGAAAAGAATCCCATGGCCTGACGACAAGCACAATAAGAGAAATGTCAAGAAACACGACTCTTTCACTTTGCGAACGCCGCAACGGTAACAAGAAGCTACTAGTAACAAGTGCCACGCTAGTAGTAACAGGTGCCTTACTAGTAGTAACAAAGAAGCTACTAGTAACAGGTGCCCAGTCGGCCGCCCTTTTCGCCGCTTTCGGATCCTTTGGATCGAACGCGCGCGCCAAGTCGCAAAGCTCCGCCGCGTTCGTGTGAAGCGAATGGCGGATAAAAAGGATAAAAGAAGGATAAAAGGAGCTCCTTCATCATTTCCGCGCTAAGTTTGGATCGAAGAGAACAAGCATTTTGCTTCAGTTCGCTCGAAGTTTTCCCAGCTTGGAGTGGGTCTGCACAGTCGAGAACCTTCCATTCACGTGCTCTTGTCCTTGCTTGGCGGAAGACCTGAAGTCGAATGAAGCGAAGCTTGTGCACAGCTCTGGACACAGCGGAAAACAAAGAGAAAATGCCTCCAACCTAGAAGCGATGGCCTCGACCCTACTAGCGATTTAGAGAACATGTCACTTCAGGACAAGTGTGGCAGTTGCTGATTCTGATCATGGTATGCCCAGAAGATCCCAGATCAAACGATGCATGCCGAATGACGACAGCGCAGAAAGAGCGCTCACAGAGTGCTCAGTATGGCGAACCCGTAAGGCTTGAGAAAAGGCAAGAAGAAACGTGAACGCAGAAGAAGGCTACAAACGGACCAAAGAAAGCTACAGTGTTTGCAAGACTTCCATTATATCTAATTACAATTAATAAACCTTACTTAAATTCTTTTGTTTTGTCTGTTTCAGCTATATAGCTACTCTTCTTTTTCTTTCCTCTCTCTTTCTTCCTAATAGCGACTCTTTTGCATCTGTCCATCTTAGTAATGCTCACATCTTCGTCTGACTCGCTAAGTTTCCCAAACAATCTCTACGGGCTAGAAGCTACTAGGGGCTCCTGGCATCGCTACTAGGAGCAAAGACGCTACTAGGGGCTCCTACTAGGAGCAAGGGCATCGCTACGAACCAAATCATTCGGGCTCAGGCTTCAAGGAAGCTCGCCCCTGCCCGCCCCACGTCGCGCGATACTTTCCCCAAAGGGGAGACGTGACGACTGGTGTACACAGGCCTTAAGCGGCCGAAGTACATCACCTGAACTGACTCCATCTTACTTCCCGACCAGCCTAACTCCCCCAGGCGAAAACAGATCGCTAGAGTAGGTTGGAGGCCAGCGCTGTTAGGAAGAAAGAGAGAGGAACAAAATGAAAAGACAGAACAAGCGCTCTTAGTACAGAACGGTAGCTATAAGCATCTCGCCTTGTCTCCTGTTGTCTCGTCTTCTTCCGCTTCACGCACGTCCGTACGAAGCTCTCCAAGGTGTAGCCACCACCACCTATTTGGCTTTTGGTAGAAGCCAAAGAGTACAAGGAGCTTGGCAGCTTGTCAGAAGTTGGAAAGAAAGACGTTAACAAAAGCTACTAGTAACAAGTGCATCGCTACTAGTAACAGGTGCCTTACTAGTAGTAACAAAGAAGCTACTAGGAACAAGTGCCTTACTAGTTGGAAAGAAAGACGTTAACAAGTCGGGTCAAATTTTGGTCTGCCTCTCTCTTCGTCTCAACCGTCCATCCCGCCACTTGCAACACATGTGCTTAGTGGTCTTGGACCGTGCTTAGTTGCACTATGCGCCTTCAAACCGAAGGATTCGCCTTAAATCCCTTTCTTGGCTATGGCCCTCATGTGTTGATGAATTGGTCCAAGTGAATGATTAGGCGCAAACCCAATGTGTCCTTTGGTACATGTTTTCACTTAACTCGAGTTGAATCTATTGCCCACTCAAAAACGCTTGAAGGACCATCAAAACCTGAAGTCATGAGAAAACACCACCAGACCTTGACGAAACGCCGAAAGCAGGCCCAACTCAAAGCTGCTCGAAGCACCTTGAAACGAAGCAAATTGCAGCAAACTGCAAAACGTTGCATTCGTGGATTTGGAGTGGAGGGTAGTGATATCAATGCCTGCCTCGTAGAAACGAGGGGTTGCTGCCATTCGAACATGCATCTACAGATTCTGTACACATTAAGCAACTCAGAATTGTCAAAATGGGTCAGCCTGTTGCTGCGAGCACATCCAATGTATCACGGTTTTCAGGGCCGCACCTTTGCTCTCAAGTTGCAACTCACTGAAGAGCTGCATAGCCTGGCCAAACTTCGAGACAGCCATGTCATTTTGGAACTCAAGTCGAGACAGCCGGATCAGGTGGTGTTTTCCAGGGTCGAGGCCGCCAGAATTTGTTGAATGCAAAACACTCTTTGTTGTGAGCAAGCTTCCTGGTGGAGTTTACTTAGCCGGCACCGTTAAGCATTGACAACCTGGACCAACTCACCCAATGCTTGGACAAAGGTGTAAAAATTGGTGGAAAAACACGCTATGAAAAGAGTGGAAAGAGAACAAGAACGACCTGGTTACATTCCCTGGAAATTGAAACCTTGGGCGCCCAACATGGGCCAAAATTATTCTTCACTCAAACCCGGAAGCACAACCCAGCATCTGAACGAAACCAAACATGGTATTGGCTAGCAGATCAGTCTATAATGAGCTGTATAGTCTTTCTGTCCGTGTGGCTACGAACAAGATCCAAATCTTGTACAAGTTTCCCAATGCAATTTAACTGATTAATTACGAAAAGTGCATCACTGCTAGTAACAAGAAGCTACTAGGTTGCGGGCCATCGCTAGTAGGTTGGAGGCCATTACTATTAGGAACAAGAAGCTATTAGTAACAAGGAAAGTGTCACCGGCCTGGCCTCCTGATTGCTGATCTCTCCGTTTGAGCCACCGTTGTTGGAGATCCATGCCTCACGAAATCTCTTCAATGAATCCTGCACACAATCCAAACTCCAATTGAACTGCAATTGAACTGCCTTGAACTCCAATTGACACTGTTTGAAAGCTGATCGCTGCTTCCGTTTTTTCTCCTCATTCTCCATCCTCAAGACCTTCTTCATGTCTGACAGGCTCAAATGACCTTTGGCGAAATCCGATAGATAGAGAAGGAAATCCTATGTAGAGGTACAATTCACACGTTGGACATGCACATTTCGGTCGCCGCGCCGGAATTGTCCACATCCACCTTCGCAGCAAGTCTTTCGACCTCCTGACGAAGCCGACCACTTATCCAAAAGTCACTCAACAAATCCTATATATTCTAATTTCTGTAGACATTGAAATACATAAAACATTAATTTACTTACAAGTTCAAGTAAATTCAATACCGATTAAATTCAATATGAATGTAATTCTTATTCTGAGTTTCTGTTTTTAAACTGACATCACTCCTCTGGTTCCAGCTCGCAGCCAAATATATTTAGCACCTGGGACCAGTGCGGTTTCCTCTCGGCTTTGCAGGTTGTTGGACTCTCTTAGGTTGGAAGCTTTGCAGGTATCACGACATTGGACTGCATGGCTATTCTCGTATTCGTAGTGCCTCGGTCCAGAAAAGAGATACTAGAAGTAAGAGCCCCTAGTAGCTTCTTGCTCGTAGGGCCAGGAGCCCCTAGTAGCGTCCTTGCTCCTAGTAGTAAGGCTAGGAACCTCTAGTAGCGTCTTGTTCCTAGTAGCTAAGAACAAAGGATTGGCCAAGCTATTTCTTGAAATTGGTTGAGCGCTTGAGATTGTGTGTCATGGACATCAAAGAAGCCTGTGCCCCAACAAATGATGGGATGGCAACAGACCATTTTGCTTGAGACACTTTTTTCTTATGGTTTTCTTCTAGGAACAAGAAAGCTACTAGGGCCTAGGGGCTCCTGGCATCGCTACTAGGAGCGATCGGACGCTACGAACGGGGCTCCTGGCCATACTACGAGGAACCAAGGGCATCGCTACTAGGAACAAGTGCATCGCTTCTAGTAACAAGTGCCTTACTAGTAGTAACAAGGACGCTACGAGGAACAAAGGGCATCGCTACTAGGAACAAGTGCATCGCTTCTAGTAACAAGTGCATTACTAGTAGTAACAAGGACGCTACGAGGAACAAAGGGCATCGCTACTATTCTTTCTTTCTTTCGACCTTTTCTCTTTCAAATGCGTAGCGAAGGGTTCTGAAAAACTCCGGGGGTCTGGGTGAGCAGTCCAGGCCGGGTGCCACCGGCCATTGCTTGCACGGACGCAAACAATTGGGGTACCGTAAGATGAACAGCCTGTGATTCTGGTGATCTGTGTTGTGGTGAGGCATCAAAGTGCAAGCTGCAAGTACTAGCAAATACCATTGAAATCAGTTGGAACATAAATTCCGTTAAAATGAACAAGAAGCTACTAGTAGCAAGGTGCCTTACTACCAGGAACAAAAACAATTCAAGTTAGATTAAAGCAACATAAAACTAAAAATTAAATACTAATTAAACTAACATGAATTAGACATCGATTCGATTAAATGGTTTCGTCAAATCCGTAAGCTACGCTTTACGCACCGACGCATCTCTGCGACTTGGCATCGAGGCCGGAAGGCGGCGGCCAAATCCTCAAGTTCCTTGAGAGAAAGACCTTCACGATTTCGATACCTCACAGATCTCCGTCGAAATCGTTTGTGGAAATCTGAAGAGCATGTTGATTTTTTGATTGCTCTTAATGTCTTGAACGTGCTGTTTCTTTTCCAGAAGTGTTCCAAAAACATCGCGAAACACATGATCTGCTTTCGTTTCACCATTTTCACCTCACTCCGTGGTCAGCGCCTCTTGTTTACACGATGTGTTTACAGTTTACAAGAATTTACAACATACATGACTTACAGAATTTATGCTTGTTTACCTGCCTTTGGAGGAAGTCCATGACATCTTCGAAGGTCAAATCAACAACTCGGCTAGACCGCAATTGCGACCTGCAGAGCTTCATCTTCCAACGCATCATCTACCAGCAAGCTGCTTTGGTGCGTCGTTTGGTGCAAACGGTGACTTGCTCCGTAGAGCCGCCTCACATCCCGGACTTCTGCCACCACCTGAAAGCACTGAAGCAAACCTGCTGCAGTAAAACAAGAAAAAACACCTCGTCTCAGTCGTTTCCAGCCTCCGCAACCACTTGTGAATCGCAGTCATACTTCAACACCTGAAATATCAAAAACACGAAAACACGATCGGGACGCAGTTCTGCCGTGATCCGCGGTTCCGAGATCGAGCTGGATCCCGCCTTGAGGGCGTTTTCCAGTTCATTCACATTCAAGGTCCCGTTCCCGTCCTTGTCACTCTCCTGGGAAAGACCATCTGGTCATGCCTAGTTCTTGCTGAGAATCCTTCTTGGGAGGAAGTGGCAGTGGTCGCCGCAAGTTCTTGCTTTGTGGCTGGGTTTCTTTTGGGCCTCTCCAATTTTAGCGCTTACACTGTTTACACATTGACTTCAGCACTAAGTTATGAATAGTATATAGCCGGCAGTTTGGGTTGGGTCATGCGCACATCATGAAGCTCTGAAGTTTAGCACAGTGAGGCCCAGTGAAGAGCAGCAAAGACGGGGTCTTAGAATCCTGTGTTGAAAAGCCTGACGAAGAACACGTTCAAAAAAAAACTCCCCTGCTTACGCTCCTGCTTACCTGTTTGGAAGGTAGAGCCCAAAGTTACTTTGGAAAGCGCTTGGGCTGTGGATCTCCTCAAAGACGGTGTTCAAACGCTTCATTTGCAAATCTCGAACCTGCAACCGGTTTGCACGGCGTAGACCATAGTGGTATCGACTCAGCTTAGAGCTAAGCTATGGCATAGTGTTTTTGTACCTTTTTGTTTAAGAAACAAAAATGAATGCTTTAGAAAAACACAAACAATAAAGAGTGCGTTAAAGTTAAGGCTTACTAAAAGTAAATCTCAAAAAAAAACAACTTGATTTCGCCGTTTTGCTGCTTATTTGCATCTAAGGGTTTTGCTGCTTTCATGGCCAGGACGAACTCATTGTAGTCCAAGGAATCACCACCTGAAACGGTGCTTTTTTGAAGCACGGCGCATTGAAGCGCAAAACTCTGAAAAGGCTCTTTCTTTCTGGCTTGAGCTCTTGGCTTCTTTTGGTTATTTCTGCAGCAAAGTTTGATCACTGCTAGACTTTTTGAAGTGAAATTTTGCCAGTCAAGTCTGGGTGCCATCTTTGTCGGCATCTTGAAAGATTTCTTGAAGATCCTGCAAAAAGAGACAAAATAGTAGAAAGGATTGAATACTAGTAGCTTCTTGCTGCTAGTAGTAAGGCAAGGAGCTACTAGTAGCTTCTTGATACTAGTGGCGATGCCCTTTGCTCCTAGTAGCAAAAAAGAACCATCAAAAAGAACCTGCGATTCCAAGATGCATTACCCGGGCGTCCTGGATGCTCTCAGGATGCCCAAGCCAATGTAGCACGGCGGCAAAGGCCTCACGCGTCACGCGGTGGCAACCGTGTTAAAAGACAAACCATGTCAAATCGTGAAGCGCTGGCAACGTGTTTAGGGGGGCGGTTCAACAAATGAAACCTACACAAAAAATCAAAGATTGAAACATGTAAATGGTTATAGTTGTATATATTGTAGTGAAATACATGTGTATCAAACATTCGATTGATTTCTGTGTTTACTTTCGCTTCACCCTTCCCCGCCGAAGGCCAGACCTGGATGTCAACTTTTCCCTCGCGGCTAAATTTCTTGAAGACCACCTGGTGCCTCCGCCGGTCAACGTCGGCCCAAGATAGCAAGGTATAGGTCTTAAGTGTTACTAGCGTGGCACTTGTTACTACTTCAAAAACGAAATCGCTTTCTGCGGCGACTAGACGTACCAAGCGGCGTCTTTGAGACACGAAACCGCGTGTGACAAGCAACAAAGCACATAGATGCACATAGCACGAGTGAAGAGAAAAAGGGGAACGCGTCGTGCCGCATGTCGTACTTGTTCATTAAACATAATAGAAAACAAACGACATGTTCATTAACCATACTGAACACTGAACCGTTCCCCATTCGGATCTTTGACAGAACCGTTTGGCAGCGAAGGCGGAGATCGGACCGGACCGAAAGGCGAGGAAAGCCTAGCCGGTTGTTTTGAAGATGTGTTTTTCTGACTTCTGTTTTAATTAACTAAAGGGAACATGTTTTCGTTGTTGCCTTGTGTTTCTCTTTAGACCTCTTTCACTGTTTCGATTTGTTGCCTTTGTTTCGTAGGTGGGGATGAAAATCACCCAGCCCCACCTGGATAGTGTTTCTTTGTCTCGACATGATCACTCTTGAATTTCTCACGCATCATGCTTTGCGAGAAAAACAACAAGTGAGCGAGTGAATCCTCTGGTCATCTTGAGAGTCCAAGGAACGTGTTTATGAATGCCTTGTTACACAATAAACTGCTTTCTTTCACATGTTATCTTCGACACAAGAGTCACCAACATCATTTACTCGTCCACAACCTTGCACACGTCTAACGCAACACAAATGCTCAACAAGTAGCTTTAGTCACCTAAAATGTTACATTCTGTTGCTTACTTGCTGTGTTCTGTTCCCGTGTCCGAAACTTTCATGTCCTTTCCCTCGGTCCGTACCCGTAGACCGAACGTAAGGAACACAGCGCTGGAGGGCCATCGCAAGGAAAGGAGGCAGGAGGCCACTTCGAATGGCATATCCGCACGAGATGCGAACACATGTTTATATAGGTGTAGATATCATTGGATAATATTGGATATCTATATATAACATACTTAGCCACATCTATATACGTTTGCTTTTGGAAGGCGAGTGAAACAAACAAATAGCGAACTGACTCCCTTCACGTTCTTGGGCACGAACTCATCTTGTTCTGCCTGTGGGAATCCGTCCGACTCCTCCAGGAATTTCATAAGCCTGGCCAGCGATCGGACTCTACTAGGGGCTCCTGGCATCGCTACGAACGGAACAAGAACGCTACGAACGGGCTCCTGGCCTCACTACCAGTAACAAACAAGCTACTATTCTTTCTCTCTTTCTTTCTTTCTTTTCTTGATGCACAATTTGCAACGAGCTACGTTTCGAACTCGTCAAAGGAAAGCTCGCCAGAGCCATCGTAGTCGACCTAGAATGCACAAAGTGCTGCCCACTGACTCCATCTTTTTACATCCCAAGAAAAATGCCACTAGGAGCAAGAAGCTACTAGGAGCAACGGGCATCGCTACTAGGAGCAAGGACGCTACTAGGGGCTCCTGGCCATACTACTAGGAGCAAGGACGCTACTAGGGGCTCCTGGCCATACTACTAGGAGCAAGGACGCTACTAGTAGCTATTTGCTACCAGTAGCAATGGCCTCCACCCTAATAGTGATGGCCTCCAACCTGCATTATGCTCCGTTGCTTTTTCCCGCCTTCTCCATGATCTCTGCAACAAGGCTGGGTGGAACCACGAATCCCAAACTGCGCAAGACCTTCGCAAAACCCATTGTTACTACTAGTAAGGCACTTGTTACTAGAAGCAATGCACTTGTTCTTAATAGTCGTTTGTTTCTTCGCAAAACCCAATGAAACACACCGTCACCAATCGCTTCGTCGAGACCTCTTGAAGTTCTTCCGTGCTGATTTGCTCACCTGGGCGTTTTGGAACACAACACACTCAAACCTCAACCGGTTTTCATTACAATCATTACAACATATTCTAAGTGATGTTTGAGTGTTGCTCTTTGCTACATGTTCCACTGGCCAAGGGTGGGTCCATTGCACACAACTGAATACCACCGCAGCTTGGTGTGTCTCAAACACGGAGTGCAAAGACTGATGTTTCGGTTTCCTCACATGCGACGACTTAGCGTTGGAGTCCACCAAAGAGTAGTAGCAGTATTAGTCTAGTAGTGGTAGTATAGTAGTAGTAGTAGTAGTAGTAGTAGGCAGTAGAATAGAGCTAGAGCAGTGTGGCTTGCACCATGACAGGACCACTGAAACAAAGACAATCCGCGCCGGACCGCTCTCTAGACATATGCTGCGATTGAAAGACCGGCATGCACCTTTATGGACTTTGGAGGCCATCACTAGGGTTGGAGATCACCTGAAGGAAGGTGACCTGACCCCGTGGAGCAAGACGCCCAAGCTGCCATATAACACATGGGTCGACCACCCATACAATGTTTTCTAATAGCTTCTTGTTACTACTAGTAAGGCACTTGTTACTACTAGCGATGCACTTGTTACTACTAGCTTAGGGATGCCCATACGTTATGTCTTATGACCCTCATACAATGAGATCGGACCCGACGCACAAAATACTGTGACGTAGAACATGACCTGAACGATAACGTGCAAACATACAATGGCTGAGAGACATGCAGACATGCATCTAAATCTCTGGCAATTGTTGTCACAATGTAGCTTCTTGTTACTAGTAGTGAGGCCAGGAGCCCCTAGTAGCGTCCTTGCTCCTAGTAGCGATGCCAGGAGCCCCTAGTAGCTTCTTGTTAATGTTATTTTTGGGAAAAGAACGACATGAAGATCCAGCAGCCACTGGAGAAATGATGTACCAATGTGACGGATGAGTTGACCTCGGCTAATGTACTCGGAGTTGAACCTGGCCATACCTGGCCTTTCTTGAGTAAGATTTCTTCTAGTGTACTACGACTGTTCCAAGGATTTTTTTTTGCACTTAGCGAGTAACAAGTAAGTTCGTGGACAGCATTGGGAAGCAGGTCTCGCTTAGCAAGGTCTCATGCCAATCACGGTGTCTGGTTTCGCTACGGCCGCCCAAATGACTCAGCTTTAAGTAGTGCACTATCGTCCACATCGAACTTCCTGAAGGCCTCTGCATAGGCCTGGCCCATCTATGGACGTTTTGCTTGATTCATGCTGCAGCGACACCATCTGCCTCTTGCTGCCGAGTAGTGTACTCGTTCACAAAGTTCTCAAACTCCTTATGGTCCCAATCATGGGCATCATGCTGAAAGTGTTGGTCCGACAGTCCTCCGCTCCAAGAAAGGGTACCATCGTAATGCCCTTTCCGCGGCATCAATCGGGCACTCTATGGCACTCAAGAACTCTTCAGAAGCACTTGAAATCCCTTACTACTAGCGTGGCACTTGTTACTACTAGTAAGGCACTTGTTCCTAGTAGCGTGGCACTTGTTACTACTAGCGTGGCACTTGTTACTACTAGTAAGGCACCTGTTACTACTAGCGTGGCACTTGAAATCTCACCTCGGAAATCTCGTCAACCCATTCCTCTTTGATATCCTGCAGAGAAATGAAAAGGATATCAGCATTGCACTCAACTGCTGGCATGTTCGTCCATTTGACAGCTTGCACCCTCCTTCGAAAAAAATGTCCCTTTCGAAGAGCCGCCCCGGCTTCCACCATAGTATTAGTAAGAATGAGTGTTTGATGTTATCGTTTTGGAAAGAGGTCGAAGGTTGGAGGCCAGTGGAAGTGAGAAGGCCAAACGAGTGGAAACTGGATCACTCAGATTGATTGCCTGTTGCCGTCGGCTGTCCCGGGGCTGTACAAAAGCTACCCACTAGCGATGGCCCTAATAGCGTCCTTGCAGCCTAGTAAGGCCAGGAGCCCCGATCGTAGCTTTTTGTATGTTTTTTTTTACTGATAGCGATGGCCTCCAAAATGGGGGCAGTACACAAGTTGGTCAAGTCACCAACCGCCCAGTAACTTCACTCAGTAAAACCCTACGCGGTCAGACACACGGTGGTGGACTTCAATCACTGCATTTCCTTGAAAGAGTTACAATATGAAAAACGCCTAGCAAAAACTTTGAATTGCTGCGCCTGCCACCAGATCACAGCAACTGACCAACCACCACGACCACATCAAATTCGGCAGCCTCTGCCACGCAAACATGCCCGGCCCTGAGAGAGCACAGGTTAGATCCTCCACGACTAAGGGCTTTTCGTCGACCATGTCATTGGACTGTGAGACGGTTTCTTGACGACCAAAATCATCCCATAGCCGTGACAGCCACAGATGACAGCCACAAACGAGGAACTCATCCAAAATGATCATCTGTCTTGTCCAAAATGACGAGGGTTGATGGAGTTCTTCGTTGAGATGGAGGACCATGAGAATCCTCTTCTGTTGAGGCAGGAGACAGACCCGCAACAGCGATGGCTTCTGTTGCGCAGGGTGAAAGGAACAATGTGCTGCGCACCCCCTTCTGACGTCAACTTGCAGCTTCCAGGGTTGTGAAATCTTTTGACTTGGCGGCAAGTGATGTATCATCTCCCCTGCATTAGGTAGGGGGCGGGGTGAGGGCCCCCCTTGATTAATTTATCTTTTTAATTAGGGA
>CAXAMN010008857.1:174725-188664 GCA_963970005.1 Durusdinium trenchii
CCCCCCCCAAATCAAAAAAATAATTCCAGTGACCTTGACCTAGGAAGCAAGAAATTAATTCCAGGTCAATTAATATCTGGCGCCTTGCTAGGGGTACCCCTCTGAGTATTCACCCAACTTCTAGAAATTAATCCAAAAAAAATAATAAAGATCTCAGTAGGAGACCTTGATTAATTTCCTAAGGCTGGGTAGATGATGTATCATAAGGCGGTTCATTGCTCCGTTCGTAGCGATGCCCTTTGCTTCTAGTAGCGTCTGGTTCCTAGTAGTAAGGCCAGGAGCCCCGATCGTAGCGTCCTTGCTCCGTTCGTAGCGATGCCCTTTGTTCCTAGTAGCTTCTTGTTACTACTAGTAAGGCATTTGTTACTAGAAGCGATGCACTTGTTCCTAGTAGCGCCCTCTTTTTGTCAAATGTGACGGTTTGGAATGCACTTTGGCATCGTTCTTTCGTGTGTTT
This sequence comes from Durusdinium trenchii, assembly GCA_963970005.1. Lineage (NCBI taxonomy): Eukaryota > Dinophyceae > Suessiales > Symbiodiniaceae > Durusdinium > Durusdinium trenchii. The sequence continues at coordinate 175,183 of CAXAMN010008857.1, forward strand.
CATGGTCCTTGAATCGACAATGGCGCAATGCTTTCGGCAAGTCCTTCAAACCATTGGAACTACATCGCTTCCCATCAAACAAAAAGCAAACATGTTAACTGTGTGTTAGACTTTATGTCTCCGTCTTCATGCTCCTCTTTGCTCAACCTTCCGCCGCGAGCTACCTGAAAAAGGAGAAAGATGAGGTCAAACACTGGACATGAAACAGCTGCATACAGTACTGTTGCTGACGTATGTCCCACGTATCTCTCGTGTCCCGTTTCAAGAAAACGTGAAGACGCAGGGCCTGTCGGAAGGCATTTCGGATGATCTTCTCCAAGTCCTCCGACCTGTTTCGGAAGGCGGCCCTACAGCCAGTCCTACGGTGGTATCGCTGGGGGCTCACATAATGCGGGCCATATACCAAGGAGCAAAGGGCATCTCTACTAGGAGCAAAGAAGCTACTAGGGGCTCCTGGCCTTACTACTAGGAGTAAGGATGCTACTAGGGGCTCCTGGCATCGCTACTAGGAGCCAGGACGCTTTTGGGTTGGAGGCTACTGCCTGACATCAGTTCTTATTTTCCAAATATGTCTGACCAAATTCCATTTCTTGTCAAACAATCCTGTTCGCCAAGCTGCGGGGCTTCAACCAACTGCTGTAGTGATGCCAAGAGAGGAAGTTCACTTTTCCTTCCTACAGTGGCTTTGCCTCGGAGGCCAACATCGCTTCGTTGAGACATCGCTTCGTTCCAATCTCAGGACTCCACGTGGTGTGAAGAACAATTCCTTCTTTCTTTGGCCTGGACGGACGGAGGAACGGAAAACAAGACTTTGTGTCCCATTTTTGTTTGTTCTGAAGTCTTCATTTCGTCTTGCTTTGGGCATCTTTCAACCTTTCTTTCAAGAAGGTCAAAGCAACACCTGAAACCGAGCTGAACGAAAGCGCGGGGTTTTCGTGAGTGCCGCCTTTGTCAGCCAAAGCGAAGCGGCGATGCTCGCCCTGTGACACTTCGTTGCACGACGTTGCTCGCTTCAAACAAGGACGCTACTAGGGGCTAGGGACGGTAAAGAAGACACCGCACACACAACTCAAAACTCCCAAGCACGGCCTCCTGCCGCAGGACCTGTGGAGGCAGAGAGGCGAACGAGGTCTCTGGGTCTGTTGATGCGAACGTCTCCAGAAATAGCGATGGCCCTTTGCTCCTAATAGCGTCCGATCGCTCCGTTCGTAGCGATGCCAGGAGCCCCTAATGAGCAGATATGAAAAACAATCCCAGTAGAAGAAGCGAACACATGGGAAACAAATGTTGTGCCGGATCTGTGCAGTGCAGTGCTCATCGACGGGGATTTGTCCGACTCGTTGCCTGGGACATGAGCTTCATGGCCGACCGTCGCCGCCGTCGCCCCTGCCAATTGGGTAAACTGGGCAGTCAAAGCTCCTAGTAGCGTGGCACTTGTTACTACTAGTAGCTTCTTGTTACTACTAGTAGCTTCTTGTTACTACTAGTAGGGCACTTGTTACTACTAGTAAGGCACTTGTTCCTAGTAGCGTCCTTGCTCCTAGTAGTGAAACCACCGTACCCCAAAGCTTTTACAATGTGCGAACAGGCCTGGGAATGCCAGAAAGCGTTCAGAACCTGCACCATGTTCCGCAGAATTGCTTTCCACCATCGTGGCAAAAACATCACTGTCACCAAAAAAAAACATGAAACATATCTTAGTCTTAGAGTCCTTAGAGCCAGAAAACTCCAAAAACTCTCTTCTCACCTTGAGGATTCGCCTGCTCTCTCGTGGACAACGACCTGATTCGCATGTTTGAGACGTCTGGACGACCGTGTTTGAGCTGACAGTGGCCAATGGCCTCTTAGCGCTGCACCCTTGCCCCGCGCTGCAGTCAACGTAGCATCCAGCACCTCCCGTGGACGGATGAGACATCTATCTTTTCCTCATGATGCAGTTGGTGTTACTAATATTATATAATATTATAGTCGTTTTAGATAATTTGGTACTCAAAAAGGGAACAGTGACTCACTGGTTCTCGTTTTATTCGGAACGTAAGAAGAACGTGTCCGAAGAACCGTGTAGCTTTCGTCACGTTCCGCACGTGTGGCATTCGTCCACCTGAATGCTGGAACAGGAGCGCAAAGCCGCCCGAAGCTCCTCAAAATCGATCACAGCCATGACCCATAACCTAGCGATGGCCTCCAAGCTAAGAGCGATGGCCTCCAACCAAATAGAAAAAAACAATCGGTTGACCTTACGTTTGAAATCCCAGTGATCAGGTGTAACCATCTCTACACTCTTAGGCATCGCTACTAGGAGCAAGGACGCTACGAACGGGGCTCCTGGCATCGCTACGAACGGAGCATTCTTGCGAACAAAGGGCATCATTGTGTTCCCCTATTTCTTCACTCCCAACAATAAGCTACTGGGAACAAGTGCATCGCTTCTAGTAACAAGTGCCTTACTAGTAGTAACAAGAAGCATAAAGGAACTGCATCTTCCGGTCGAAGTGCAGACCTCGTCCCACTCATGCCTTCGGATGCTTCACGGACACCGACACAGCTCCGTTCGTAGCGTCCGATCGCTCCGATGCCATGCGATGCCCTTTGTTCCTAGCGTCTGATCGCTCCTAGTAGTACGGCCAGGAGCCCCGTTCGTAGCGTTCTTGTTACTACTAGCGTGGCACTTGTTACTACTAGCTTATTGTTACTACTAGTAAGGCACTTGTTACTAGAAGCGATGCACTTGTTACTAGTAGCGTCCTTGCTCCTAGGCCTTGTCCTTGTGCACTTTTCATGTTTGAGGCAGAACAGTTGACGACAAATCGTTTGCGAGACGGAGACTGTGGGGAATGGGGGTTGAGCGCTGTGAGGGCAAGTTCCGGCGTTGTAGAGGAAATTTTTCGCTGCTTTACACCCTCTGCTGCTCTCAAGTGCCCTGTCAGCTTCCTGGTTCTCAACTTGACGTGAGCTTAAGCATCTACGCTTGGAGAAAACGGTTTTAATCGCTCTGTGAGTGGGGAAAGCATTTAGGGACTCCTGCAAAAGTTGAGTTGTCAGTTTGAAACTGTGACAGTGGATGAATCGGAGATTCCTTTGCGCTATTCATCAGGGCAGCGCTAGGGCTGGACTTTGATTTTGGACGGACTGTTCTGTTGGGACCTGCTCCAACTAACGCCAACTATACGCTATACTGTCATCCGGCGGTATAGCACGTAAGGGTGTGCCAAGCGAAGCGGCTGAACCCAGTGGGAGACAAAGCGAACCAGCCACCGAAGTGCGCCAGCCACCGTAAACCAAAATAGATTAATCAACCTCGATTTTTGCCTCCTCAGCTTGCTTTTTGCTATCTTCGTCTCAGCTTGTCTCGTCGTCTCGTCTCCTTCCGAAGGGCTTTTTGCAGGGTGATGTCTGGCTCCACTTCGATCTCCTGAAGAGCCGTGTTTTCACGAACATCCCAAGCGCAGCGCAGAACGCCCTGACGCGCAGCTCCGCGCGGAGCGGTCGCCCTGGGTCGCCTGATGCTGAAAAGTCACTGAAGCTTCTCCTGGAGAAGCTGTTCTTTTCTCCACATCTCCCTCTCCAAATCGTTCTTGATTCTTTACTTTCTAACTGAAAACATATGTTTCATGTTGTTTCTGATTTCCTCTTCCACATCTCTCGTTTTCCGACATCCTAGGCCTTGGTCACGTCCTTGGCATCGACCATCGCCGTCGCCCTCGAGCGCCTTCGAAGTGCGTGGTCGAGTCGAAGCCGAGTCGGTCGCGATGGTAGATCGGTCTCTCTCGCGGCCGGGAAAACGATGGGAAAACGTAGAAAAACGGATCGATTAAAAAAAGGATGAGATTCAAATACTGATTGATTAGATTGGAAGGTCAATGCAAAATGCAAGAAATGGGCTCAGACTCGACCAACGTGTGGAGTTTAGCTCGATAAAATGCAAGAGTAGCTGTGTGGAGTTCCCAAATCTTTGCAGCAAGGAGTCGGCAGATCTTGGATGGATGACTTGGGGGTAGTACTCCTGGGCCTTCCTGCTTGATATGCGCATCGGTAATTTTACTGGTTGGCCTCGTGTTCGTCTTCACCCTGTGACCTCGCTCTATGACACGAAGATGCGTGGTTCTCAGAACACGAAGATTAGGGCCGAAAAATGCAGGGGCTCCTGGCCTTACTACTAGGAGCAAGGATGCTACTAGGGGCTCCTGGCATCGCTACTAGGGGCTCCAAATGGCACCTCGGGTTGCGAAGGATGCTGGCTCCAAAGGAGTAAGTGGGGTTGCGGGCCATTTAGGTTGGCGGCCATCGCTCTTAGGTTGGAGATATATACCTAAGACTAGTCGTGCAGACTTGCGTAGGGCTGGCGCATTGCTACAAGTACACAGCTTCTCCAGCTTGACATACGATGGCGTAGGTGTAAATTCACCTACCTCCTGTGATGCAAGACTGTCGACCTCTGTGGGATCTAAAGGCTCTCTGTTCGTCACACGACTATAAGTTCAGATCCAACTCATATAGCTTCTTGTTCCTAGTAGTAAGGCCAGGAGCCCCTAGTAGCTTCCTTGCTCCTAGTAGCGATGCCCTTGGTTACTAGTGGCGTCCTCTTGGTCCTAGTACAAGGCACTTTGCAAACGACATTCTCAACTTGTTCGGTGCGACCCATGTGTTTCACGATTTAACGGCAAGCTAGACATGTTTGTCTCAACCTTTTGAACACGCAAACATGGTCTCAACAGGTTGGAGGCCATCGCTATTATTTTTGGCTTGTTCTTCGCTTTTTCTTCGTTTGCCCGCTCCGGCCCTGTCTCACCTTGCCATTCGTCTTCTCAGTCTGCCTCACAGTCTTCCGCAAAGAAAAGAAAGCAACAGCGAGTAGCGAAGTGATTTCGGCCTGTAGCTCCTGGTTGATATGCCTCTTTGTATCTTGGAAACAAGATCCAGGACTTGCAGGGAAATCTTTGCTTGGACGCTATTAGGAGCAAGGACGCTACTAGGGGCTCCTGGCATCGCTACTAGGAGCAAGGAGGCTATTAGGTTGGAGGCCATCGCTCTTAGGTCAATGGCGCCGGGCAGAAAGCGACTCTTGGGCATCCACCAACTCCGAGATGGCGGAGGAATCTGCAGCGTTCCCGCGGCTTTGACACCCGAGTTAAAGAGTGCAATTCTTCCGGTGAACAAATCAACTAGTAGCTTCCTTGCTCTGAGTGACCTAGTAGTAAGGTGAGGAGCTACTAGTAGCGATGCCCTTGTTCCTGCCTTTGGTGGGTCGCCCAAAAGTTCTCTCAAATGAGCGGTAACACTTCGATCGTGCCTCACGGCGGGTGGCAGTGAGTGGGCGTCACTCGGAATGGCAAAAATATGAGAAACACTCTGAACAAAATGGTCCAAACCGAACCAAAACACCAGCGGTGGGTCCCCGTGGGTCTGCAACACTTCTATCACTTCTATCTCGGAATGGCAACTGTATCAGCTGTTCGAACCTGGTCATGCCGGCTATGCATCGGACATCGGAATGCGGTCGCAAAGTGATCTGTGTTTTTGGTGCTTTCCTTTCTGCAAACTTCGGAGCAAAGGGCATCGCTACTAGGAACAAGAAGCTACTAGGGGCTCCTGGCATCGCTACTAGGAACAAAGAACGTATTATATAGACCCGTCTTCCTTTTCTCTTCTCTTTGTCTCTCTATTAGCGATGGCCTCCAACCTACTAGCGATGGCCGATGACCTGTAAGGTTTTGGCATGGCTCAAACTTCACAATGATCCGAGCGCCTTGAAAGTGGCTCAAGCTGAGCAGGAGGGGCTCGCCGGGGCCACTTGCGCTCAAACATCCGCCATGGCAAGTGTTCGCCAATAATGTGCAGTTCCACTCCAAGACCAGAAACACATACCAGATATACCAGGGAGTTTGTGTCGGGCTGGTCACCGTCACTAGAGCTTCAAGCGTGGCCTGTGTGTCTGGGCCGCCCTCCCGACAACCGTGACGGGTTTCATGGGTTTGACATTTCTTAGCATCACGGTTTCAACTGACATCGGTCGAACCACTCCAAACCAACAATGTGTCTTAGTTGTGTCTACCAAATCCGAAACATGCTGCAGTTGCATCACGTGAAACTCTCAAGGCTTCACGCTCAACTCGCGAGCGCCGGCCGAGGCTCTTTTCGGCGCGCACGTCGCCGGTCGCACCGCTGCGAGTGCCCGGTCGTGCTCGTCGGTAGCGAGTCGGTTGCCGTCAGCTGCGCGTCAGGAGCTGCGCGTCAACTACTTGTCGATTCGTTTTCACCTGGTGAAAACAATTCGTCTTCGTCCAGAAACATGCATTCCCTAGCTCGGAACGATCCCTGAAGCGAGCAAAAGCTATAAGCCCTTTTTCGTTCTGTTTTCTGTGCTTCTCACCAGGTCCAAGTTGTAGCGTTTTCTGGGTGTAACAACCCCAGCACAGCCCAGCAACACCGGACTTCGATAGCCCTGCGCAAACGAAGTGACCAGCATTTATGAAACACATTCCTAAAGGAAATGGCCTCCAACCTACTAGCGATGGCCTCCAACATCTATGATAAACATGTCATTTCTTTACAAAAAAAGAAGGGCGTTATTTCAGGGCAAGGGGTACTGGCAGCGGAATCCACTAGTTCGCCTCCATATCATATATATGTTCTTGTCGATTTGCGGGGAAGTTGACCCCACACATGCGGGGGTCGGAGGCCATCGCACTTAGGTTAAGTGGCTGACTCAACACTCTCTGCGTCTGAACGCGCCTGTTTCTTCTCCATCAACCTCAAGGAGGTGCTGGACGGTGCACCTGGTAAGCTTAGCGCTTGACACAAACGGGCAATGCAATGCAAAGCCGGAAACCGTCGCAGAGTGCTTGACAGAATGCTAAGGCAGACTTTGATTTGGATGTGTTCCTAGAACAAGCTAGGGAAACGAAGGAAAAGGACACCAAATGGAATGCGCGAAGAATAATATGGTTACCCTTGCCAAGAACTCAACCCACAAAACTCCATACATTCGGTAAGACTTGTCAGGGCCTTAGCATCGCATTTTTGGCTTCGGAGAAAGCTTGCGTTGGAACGACTGCGAACTCATGATTTTGATTGAGGGGAAGAGTGGAACAAGAACGACTAGCATCATGGTGCATCATTCGCATCTGGTGCAAAGCATCGAGTTTTTTGCTGAGCTTCCTCTTGCTAGCTATTCTGAAAAATATGAACCTCCTCCTCTTCAGGCCAAAAAACCACGAGGTCTTTTTGTGTGTTTTGTTTGTTTGTTTAATGAAACTCCATTTTATCCGAGATCTTCTTCACAGCAAAAGTGGCGTAACGCCAGTGGCGTGCCGACGTCGCTAGATTGGGCGCTAGTGTGGGCGTGTGAAGGGCACGGCGCACGGAAGCGCATGGCGTGTGGGGCAAGTGCGGAGTAACAAGTGTCTTACTAGCAGTAACAAATAGCTACTAGTAGCTTCTTGTTACTACTAGTAAGGCACCTGTTCCTAGCAGCGTGGCACTTGTTTCTACTAGCTTATTGTTCCTAGTAGCTTCTTGTTACTACTAGTAAGGCACTTGTTACTAGAAGCGATGCACTTGTTCCTAGTAGCGGAAGCGCAAAGAACGCTTTCGGGAAAGACCACACAGCAAAAAGCTATAGGTTGGAGGCCATCGTAGCAAAGAGCAAAGATTCAGTTTGGGAAGAGCGGAGAGCCGACATTCCAAACGCTTTGCATTCGAGAAGCACCATTTCCGGCAAAGAAAGATGTATTTTATGGAAAAACGTCTCGAACCATCGCGTAAATAATAGTTCAACCCGACCCCCTCCTCAGCAAAAAGTTGAGGGGGTGTGAACAGTGCCAGTCCCACCAAAAGACTGTTGTATCTTGTAAATCATGGTTGCTGTCTTCAAAAGAGAAAGCAAGGAACGGAAAGGTAGAGACGCCCACAAAGGGACAAGTAGGAGCAACTCTCGAAGAGACGTCGAGGGTTTAGCAAGCAAAGTAAAGAAGTAGAGAAAAGTAGACGTTTGATTCTTGACCAATCAAGATTCTTGAGAAAAGCAAATGGACACCAAATCTTCACGGAAAAAAAAACATCCACACCACACTTGACCACCTCACAAATCACTGCACTACACTCTATGCTTCATCGCACATCACGATATCTCAAATGACCACTCGTATACATTCCACTAGGAGTCGCAAGGACGCTACTAGGGGCTCCTGGCATCGCTACTAGGAACAAGCAAACTAAAGCACCGCATCACAAAGTACGACTTCAGAGATCCATTCTAAAACGGCGGTCCATCCACGTTGGCGCGGCAGTCCAGTTGGCTATTGGTATCAGGTTTGGAAGCCAGTTTCTGGCCGGGTCCCGCCTGCACTGCGGATTCGAGGCTCAAAGCTGGATCCATCGGAAGCGGTTTGAGCACTGCCTTGTGCGAAGAGAGAGATAAAAACAATGAATATGCATAGAATAGAATATATTATACACGTGTGTGTGTGTGTGTCTGTATCGACTGTGTGTAAAGCCTCCGTGGCATCGCAATCAAAGGGCATGTCTTTTCGAAATCAACTTGCAAGTGATCAAATGTGATCAAGACAAGCGTTAAGTTTCTCATAAAGATCTACCTATACTTACTCCTAGTAACTAAGGGCATCGCTACTAGGAGCAAGAAGCTACTAGTAGCTCCTGGCATTAGTATCTACCTATAAGCGTATTACTCCTTACATCTCCTGAGTGGTACAGTGGTTATCTCCCCACCCCTTCCACTTTCGCTCCTGTCTCCAAATCTCGATGCACCAAAGCACGAGAAGGTGGAAATAGAAAAGCCACCTGATTCCACAAACGATGCTGTATGGAAACGGAATGAACAGAGGGAACCGGAATGCGGTTCCAATGCACAAGAACACAACAAAATCTTTGGAAAAAATATCTTCGTGAGCTGACAGCTGAGCTCAGGAGCATTAAACAAGGTTTTTCCAGCAACCGGCGAGTGAACCAGCGGAGCTGCTGCTCCAAGGCCGTCATGCACCTGGTGAACGCTGCTGTTCCAACTGCGAACAGTCCGCGAACGTGATCGGTAAGTGTTTGGTGTTCGAGCAGCGCCATGGTGCTGTTGAGCTCATTGTGGCAGTATGTCGAAGTGTTAGTTGGTTGCTCGTTTCTAGTTGCTCTAAGCCCCAAACTCATTTAATGTGTTTTTCTCCAAGAAAGGAAGGAGGGAAGAATGATCCAAATGTCAAAAAAGCTTCACATGATCCGAGACATAATTCAGCAAGAATGTGTCTTGCTCATGCAGCTCAGAAACCTAATTTTGTAAACTGCTCACCATCTATTTGAGATCCAGATCTATCATCACATGGTGGGTTAAGAGTTGACCACTCAATGAGTATATAGGGTTGAGGTCCAGTCTGGGTCTAGTGACTAGTGCTGAGGTCCACAAAGCAAAGACGAGGCAAGCAGCGGCGAGGAGAATCTTTGGTTTTGTTGGATCCGCACCTTTGCTTCCGGCAAAGAAGCCACAAGCGCCACAGACGCCTACGATTGGAATTCGACAGAGTCGTCTCAAAGCATAAAAGGGTCTAGTTCAACAAAGCGGTGCAAAGCCGGAAAGAATAGAATAAACAACGTCAGCGTTAAACAAAGTTTCGAGAATAAACCTAATAGCGATGGTCTCCACCAAAGGAGAAAGGAATGGAAAGAAGGAGCGAAGTCAAAACGGCTGTTCCGCTGAGCGCCGTTCCTGACGCAGAGGCGGCAGCCCCCTTCCAAGGCGCCCCAAGATGAGACCTCGCTCGTAACATGTGCCTTCAATTCTATTTCTTGTTTCTAATAGCACACATTGTCTCTACTAGTAAGGCCAGGAGCGCCCCTAGTAGCGTCCTTGCTCTTAGTAGCGATGCCCTTTGTTTCTACTAGCGTCCTTGCTACTAGCTAGGGGCGGTAGGCCACCAAGAGGTGAACTTAGCGGCAGTAGGAGCTTACGAAGCTTCCTAAGGAAGACCAACCGGCGATGGGGGGAGTCCTTGAAGAAGCCTAAGACTTAAGAAGCCATTGGGAGAGTCCTTGAAGAAGCCATTAGCCTTATCTAGTAAACAGTAATTAGTATGCTGGGGGTGTGACGGCCACGAGAAGAGAGGTAGCAATTAAATGAATCCGGAGGATTCTGCCTTTTTAAATCAAATATTCAGGTAGTTTTAAATGTAGCTTCTTGTTACTAGTAGCGTCCTCTTGCTCCTAGTAGTACGGCCAGGAGCCCCTAGTAGCGATGCCAGGAGCTACTAGTAGCGTCCGATTGCTCCTAGTAGCGACGTTTAGAGTATTTATGTGGATCAACCGCGGTCAAAATTGGTTTCACGTGGCCAATCTAGGAATACGGCTACGGGACGATGGATTCGGAAACTTGCTTAGTTTGTAGGTAGATTCAAGAACTTGTCTGGTTTCAGTTGCCTGAGCTTCCTCATCCTCTATCTCCTGCCGCTGGCAAACGTTGCTTTCGCTTCCATGAAGTCCCTCCGTCTCTGTCCTCTTGCGCTTCAAGTCCAGCATCTGGAGGTGCGAACTGGTACCTCACACACGATTCGTGCTGTCTTTTTGCCTCTCCGTTTGCGCCACAAAGTCTGCGCACACGATCGGGCGCTGGCTCAAAGATCGCTTGAGTACTGCATTCTGCGCCTTGGTGAAGCAGGACTATTCGTGTGGTTTCCAGTCCAGACAGCCAAACGAGACGGCGCTTTGCACACGAGAAGCTTCAAGCTCTCCCACTTTTGCCTGCAACTTCTGGATCCTGCGCATTGAAGCTAGTAGTAACAAGTGCATCGCTATTAGAAACAAGCAAGTGCCTTACTAGTAACAAGGACGCTAGTAATTACAATTTGCAAAGCGGAACCCGCCGTGCAGGACGGTCATCGCAGGACCGGCCCGTGCGATTCAGGATTTGACGAGTCGGAGGGGTAGTCGGCCAGGAGCCCCGTTAGGATAGCGTCCGATCGCTCCGTTCGGTTCGCGATGCCAGGAGCCCCGTTCGTAGCGAACCTTGTTACTGCAAACTTGTCATTCACAAACAACGTTAAACACCAAGTGATTTCACCGCTGAACAGCTCCTTCCGGTGAAATCAGCGCTGCTCAGCCTTGAGAGTGAGCGAAGTAAATGATGCAAAGGAAAAGTCTGAACAGCGCTCAGGCAGAATAATTAGCTAGCAAGCAGCGCAGCAGTACTTTGACGCAACAAAGAAATAGAACTAGATGACGATAAGAAAACAAGCTTCTTTTGAGCTACTAGTAGCGATGGCTTCCAACCTACTAGCAAAGAAATAATTTCACAAACTGTTTAGGAAACAAGGTAAAACGTCACATTGAAAAAACAATCTGAATGTGAATTGCAGCATTGACCGACAGGGTAGCAGTACAAACATACAACGAGTGCAATGCTAAGACCAAAACAGTCCTTCAGTTTCCTCAGCAAACATTCGATGAATATGTAATCTGCAAAGTATCTCGAAAAACACAAGGGGTGGCCCAGCCTCTTCATCTTGCTCCTCAAAGTGATTGCAATCTTGTCAGTGCATGCCACCAGCTGACGCAAACACATTGTAGCTGCTATTGTAGCTCTCCTTCCCAAGAACCACAGCCTGTGGTGATCCCGCCTGAAAACCACGTTTTGTCATGACATTGATGTTGGAAATGCAACCTGTTTTCTTCCTGAATGCACTTCACAACCTGCATGTTTGTTGGAACTTCCAACCACAAGTCTTTGCATAACGTTCGACTGGGCACACCGCAAACCCGAACTTGCAACGAAAACAACACGGACAATGAAAACAACAAAAACACCGATGTTTCTTCGAAAAAGGACCAACAGAAGTTTTTGCGGGACACCCCTGTTCACCATGGAAGGTATTTACAAGGTCAGGATCCGTCCGTCTTCGGTGAACCGTATGCCATAATGATTCCTACAGCCCGCATATATGCGATGGTCAGCCCGGCCGCCTCTGCCTCCCGAACCTCTTCACACAGCAACCTTAGAAAATTCATGTGAAAGAACCGCATGAAGCAGCAACGAAGGACACGATCCAAACACTAAAGAAAACAATTGAAGTCGCGTTCTTGCTCCTATAGTAGTAAGGCCCTTGTTACTATAGCGATGCCAGGAGAATGAAGTGAAGGTGACGCACCACTTGACCAGACATTGACCAAACTCAACACAACAGGTCACCAACGGGTCACGGGTCATTGGAACAACACAAGTCGAAGAACCGCGGAAGTCGGAAACGTAGCACAAGACGGTTTCAGTCGGCAGGAGCCAGGAGCGATTCGTTCGTAGCCTCTGATCGCTCCGTTCAGAGCGATGCCTGAAATGCTCCTAGTAGCTGCTTGTTACTACTAGTAAGGCACCTGTTACTACTAGCGTGGCACTTGTTACTAGTAGCAAACATTGTTACTACCAGTATAGCCTCCTTGCTCCTAGTAGTAAGGACAGGAGCCCCGTTCGTGGCCTCCTTGCTCCTTGTAGTGGTTGAACAACTCTGAATAATAGTGCTCTGCTCCTCTCCGAACTCTGAACAGAACCTAAAGCTTCTTTCGCACAAAAACACACTCAGAACTCAAGCAAAAAGACTCACGAAAAGAATGCACATGATCCAAACCATGCCGGGCCGTGCTTGTCACTGCACACAACACAGCCTTACAACAGGGCTTTGTACATGTTGAAACCTCTGGGTGGGGTGGTTCGCCACTTGTTCAAATTGAAGTGTTCACTTCGGGCCAAAAGAGACCAAACATTGTTGGGTGGTACCTCATGCACACAGATTCAGAGCATGTGGTTGTGGCCGAGTGGTTTGTTAAAGCAGCATTTACAAATCATAAGGAAATCCCAGTCTTCAGCATCTCAAAGAAGGCTCCGAACCCTTCGAAACCCTAAAAAGCGTGCAGGTCATGAAAAGAAACGCTACAGAGGTCACAAGTCCCACAAACTCTGGTTTCCCCAAAAGAAAGCTGCACACGAAGGTTTGGACATTCAAGGACACTCAAAATGATGATGATACAACACTCAATGACAGAACCTCATGATGTAAACAAAACACGAGGACACGCAGGGAAATGCAAAGCCAAGTGTTCTTCTGTTCTTCCCACCGCGGTTGGAGGCCAGCACTAGCAGGTTGGAGGCCATTGCTAGTAGGTTGGAGGCTATCGCTCTTAGGTTGGAGGCCATCGAAGGCACCGAAAAGGCTAGTAGGCTGGAGAAAACAATCTTGTTCCCAAGTATGGTACTTCCACGTGAACGCTACTAGGAGCAAGTAGCTAGAAGTAACAAGAAGCTACTAGGCACTCCTGGCATCGCTACTAGGAACAAGAATGCTACTAGGGGCTCCTGGCCGAGCAAGTAGCTATCACTCAAGTTCACACTCCCGTCACACCGAGGCACAATTCGGACACCATGCTTGTGGCAATTGGTGATTGAGCACTGCGTGCCTCCAACTCCACCTTCTCAACCTCTAGGGTTCTGCACTTGGTTTG
>CAXAMN010008857.1:188674-210950 GCA_963970005.1 Durusdinium trenchii
CTCAACCTCTAGGGTTCTGCACTTGGTTTGGAGCCTTTGCACTTCTTTATCTGAATTTGCAGCCTCAGTCAATTGTTGGGTTTTGTCGAATTCTGAAAGCTTTGGCAGGTGCCTCCAGCGCCAGTCGCAGTTCTTCCGCTTCTGCGCAAGAAACGAACGAAAACCAACAAAGACACAACGAAGCCAAAGCACATGCACCTCAAGTTGAAGCATTTACATTTTGGCCATATGGGCCATATGCATGAAAAAAAAGGCCAGTCTACGCCATGCACTCACTGCGTGTTCTTCCTGCGCAGCGCATGGTCGGGTCCCATGCCGTCCTGCGCGAAGGTGTTCGAGTTCTTCGGCTTCCTGCGCCATCCAACTCTTCCGAAGCTTCAGCTCCACCGCCAGGGACTGGCCCTTCGCCGCTGGGAGCCACACGACCGACGACGGGACGGAGTCGTCCGTTCTTACCGGTTGGAAGCGTTTATGCTAGGTTTTTAACGGACAAACCATCTCATGGGCTTTGAGCTTTCTTGTGGCCAAGCTTTCTCGAAACAAATCCTTCGAGAAGCCTGCGGTCTCTTAGCGAACGGTCCAAAATGTCCGAACGTTCAATCAAGCGACTCTGTCGGTACCTGAAAAGTCTACTCGAGCAATCTGGTAGGTATTGCATGGTCTTCCCAAGTGAACTGCAAGTTTGTATTTGAGAACGGACAATAAGCAATTCCTGTCCCCAGCTTCAGGAACCTTCCGGCCAATAGTTTCAATGCCAAACACCATAATTAGATTGAACACCTGCTAGAAATGGCCTCCTACCTAATAGCAATGGCCTCCACCCTAATAGCAATGGCCTCCAGCGTAATGGCAATGGCCTCCAACCCAATAGCAATTGGGCACCAACCTAATAGCAATGGCCTCCACCCTATCAGCAATGCCCTGCACCTAATAGCAATGGCCTCCAACCTAAGCGATGGCCTCCCACTTAATTCGACATTGACATGAGTCATGTAGACACAGGATTAACATACCTCCCCCAATTAGTTTTGTCCGCCTCGGGTCTTGGAATAATAAACGCAATTCAAAAAGAGTCAGTCTAGCCCATGTTTTAACATTTTTTACACAAACCACCCTCCAATACTTTTGCCTACTTTTCTTGGTGACCAACATTTTTTGACATCACCAATCAGTTGACCTCCTTTCTTCCCTTGATTGTTTTTCAACCCCTCTAATTCCACCAATCCCTCATCCTATGGTCCTGTTGCCAATTTAAGACCCGTTTCAACTTCAATTCCAACACCCCGTTTTGTCGATGCTGGCTCGTTGTTTGCTGGCTCGTTGTTAGCTCATGATGCCTTTGGCGGTGCCCATTCAGGGGAAACTCATTGCTCATTGGTGCTCATTGGCCTTGTAGGAACCATCCCAGGCCGACAAACAGTGCCAAGAGCAGAAGCTTTTGCGTTTCTAAAGCTGCTAGAAATGACTGAAGGCCCAGTTAAAAGCTGCATCGATGCCAAAGCTGTTTTTAGGACGTGGAAGAAACTCAAAGACATCACCCAGCTGTCTGCCGACTTGGATATCTGGGGGCCCTTAGCTAGGCGGAAAAAGGAAAGAGCTGAGGTAGAAATTCACTGGACACGCTCTCACCTGTCAAAGCCAGAACATGAGCGACTGTTTCCAGACCAGCAGTGGATGCACCAAGCTAACACAGGGGCTGATCACACGGCTTCTACCTTTACCGATCAGCTTGCTGAATCGCTGAACCTGAGAGCTAAACAGGAACTGCTGACCTGGGTAGATGCTAGAGTGCATAGGATCCAGACACGGTTGATTGAGGTTGCCAGATTCTGGCTAAGCCAGAAGGAACCAGGAATCAGCAAACCGTTGCAAGTACAGAGTAGCCCCAAACCTGCCACTAGGAGTGAGCTCATTCAGTTTTTGCACGTCACGCATTCTCATCACCTGTGGGGTCCTGTTCTTTCTCAGGGGTATGGCAGCAGGCGGTGCTGCACACGCTGTGAGCTCACGATTTTGGCCTATTGGGGTAAACACAAGGTTTCGGTTTTAGATGGCAAACCCTGCTTTTCCAGCAGCGCGGATTTCCTTGGGCCTGTTGTGCATCCTTCTCATCGTTTGACTTGGTGTTTGGACCCTAGAAAGCACAGATGTGTTCAGTGTCGAGCTCAGGGAACCACGGCGCAGCTCTTTTTGAAACCCAGTTCGCGCAAACCTTGTGCCAGAGAGACTAAGGGCAGGAGGCTCTAGAGCTTCTGTTATGCTGGTGTTGCTTAGGAAAAAAAAAGTGCTCATTGGCCAAATGGTGCAGCAAATGTCTCCTGAGAGCTTCGTCCTCGCATTGCTCTCCTTGCCGATCCTATCACCCCCCTCCCAAAAATCACCCAGAATCTCAAAACCACACCCAGAAATGCCGCTATATGTTGTGTTTTTTGAACTCAACAAATCAACATGTTAAGCCCTCACAGCATGGTGTAAATCTGGGCATGGAGTGATTGCCTTGTACTGAAACGATGCCCAATGGGCAGCGGAACGGAGCCTTTGGGTGATGCATTTTTGGTCTTGGCACATAGCCGTGGATTGGATGGACTGGTTGGCAGAAAACTGCAAAATAATGCAAACGTTCGAACTCTGAAGCCTTTGCTAGTAATTACAATTCCAATTAAAGTTTTCTTGTTACTACTAGTAAGGCACTTGTTACTAGTAGTGAGGCACTTGTTCCTAGTAGCTTCTAATTATTTTGCATGTTTTGCAGGTTGGAACTCTGAAGCCTTTGGTGCAAACATCGCCTTTCGGCCTCTGAAGCTGCACAATCAGTGTAGAAACGTTTCAAATTCATCTCTGTAGAAGAAGGTGCCGAGTTTCTCGGGGAAGACAGTGGACCCAATAACCCAATAGTGATGGCCTCCAACCTAGTAGCGTTCTAGCTACTAGTAGCTTCTTGTTCCTAGTAGTAATGCCAGGAGCGCCCCTAGTAGTGTTCTTGCTACGTACTAGTAGAGATGCCCTTTGCTTCTAAACGAAGTGCGATTGGGCTGCCTCTTCTCGGGCTGCCTCTGTGTCCTTCAGTGCTGCATCCAATTTGGCCTCACGAAGGCCCCGAAGACTCGTCTCGTACTCGTCTCGTCTTCGCTTCGATGAGTCCTCTTCCGTCTTCGTTTTCCTGCCTGCATGTCCTGCAGCCGCGCATCCAACTCCTGGATGTTGCATTCTTGTTACTTGAAGCTTCTTGTTACTACTAGTAAGGCACTTGTTACTAGTAGCGATGCACTTGTTCCTAGTAGCTCACTCAAGCACAGTTGGGAATCTGATGGAATTCAGCACCACACATGTGATTCGGTTTGGTTTCATGTTCACACCGCACGCGGTCTTGCCATTCCAAAGTCGGTTTGGACGTGGATTTGCATCTTGTGAGTGTTCTGACTGTCACCTGCGTGCAAATGCACCAAACCCGCGAGGCACTGCGTGGCGTGAATTCCCATGTGTGTCTCAACGCTGCCGTGTGAGCGGAACGGACTGCTTGCCGTCGCACCTCGCGGAACAGACTTGTCACGAGTGTTCCAAGGGAGGTTGTTCAGTTCCAAACGTTCTGTTTTGGAGACGGTTCCTGTCGTCAAACAGCAACCTTGGATTGATGCGGAGGCTTTTTGTTGGCTCGGAGCAAGGGTGCTACTAGGAGCAAAGGGCATCGCTACTAGGGGCTCCTGGCCTTACTACTAGGAGCAAGAAGCTGCATAGTGAGTTCACACGTTGTCCCAAAGCTTCAGCAGAGGTGTCAAAGGGCAACACAGCTCGCGAGTTAGTGGAAAGCCGCTTGACGGTGAAGACTCTGCCGCTTGTCTCTTCTGGTGCCCAGCTCGCGGCTTAGCCGCGGCGTTAACGTGGCTTCAAGAGTGCGCCACTGATCCCCAACAAGGCAAACGAACGAAACGCTCTTGATCACGATCGCCCACAACCTGCTCGCTGTTGGAGGGCTGACCGTGCTACTCCCATTGAGGCTTTTTGCGTTTGGGGTGATGCTGTCAGGGTTGTCGTATCTCTGAGACAAGATATGTTTAATGAGTTTAATGTGTTGAAGATGTGGATCGCGTTGCAATCGCTAGGGCCGCTAGGCTCTGCATCGTGTCTGGAGCCGGCGCAGTGGCTTTGCGTGTGTCTTGGCCCAACCTGGCCCTGACATGTCAATATTGGGCTCAACTGATAGCTTCAACAAAGAACTATCGCTACCTCGCAGCCCGGCTGTTGGGCGGCCAATTAAATGAACATGCAAAGGAAAGAAGTACTTGTCGACATAAGCTGAATCGAACACCTGCGAAGAACCTGCTCCGCAGTGTCACAGTCTTGTCGAAGAACATCGAAGAACCATGTGAAGAACTACTAGGAGCAAGAACGCTACTAGGAACAAGTGCCACGCTAGTAGTAACAAGAAGCTACTAGGGGCTCCTGGCATCACTACTAGGAACAAGAAGCTACTAGGGGCTCCTGGCCTTACTACTAGGAGCAAGGACGCTACTAGGGGCTCCTGGCATCGCTACTAGGAGCGGGCGTTAGCGGAGTGTGATGAGATGCGCTCTGTCTTGAGAGCGTTGCGAGTGCAGATGGCTGTTTGCTCCAATAAGCCCGGTAAGTTGTTTCGCCTTTTCCTGTGATGTAGCACAAACAGGTTCCATGGCGTTCACATGCCCTCACTTTGAAAAGTCCTTGGAGAGAATCATTGACCTAAGGAATCATTTTACCATATTTGTTTTACCTCATCACTTGCAACTTGCTCTGGCCGGAATATCGGCAGACTTTGGTGATCCGAACTCCCCAACACAAATACTCCACACAAGTTTCATGGTGCCCTTTGCGAACCTCAAGCGCTTCCGTCCTGATCTACCTTCTCTTTGGGTTCCCGTCTGGTCGAATCCTTTGCGCGGTCAACCTGCTGGATACGAAGGAAAGTCATCTGCACCTCAGATTCAAACAAGAAGAAGGCGCACCAACCGAATAGCGTTCATGTGCTTTCAGATTTAAGGCCAACCTCATAGCGATGGAAACAAGGCAAACTTCCCCTCAGGATTGGGCTGGGCGTGGCAACTTTGCTAGTTTCTGCTTTAGTGCCTCGACGGGCGCGAACGACGTGAACGACGCAAACGGTGTTCGATGCGATGTCTCGGTGTTCGATTAAAGATCAGATTCTTTCGAAGTCAGCGACGTAGCCGGTCACCCGGTTGTAAAAATAAACAGCACGGTCCAAGAAAAACAATGGTGTTCTTTTTCGTTCGCTGCTCGGCGTTCATTTGCTTTTTCTTTCACACGCTTTGCTCCAAGCCTCCTGGAAGGCACCTTTTCCTTCCAAAGCCTCGCCCTGCACAGCCACCACTCGGTCCTGACAGAACTTCTCTGTCACACGAAGTGGGTCTTGGCGTCGCTTGGCGTCGATTGCTCGTTGCAACGAGCAACAAAAGGACCGGACCAAAGGACTAGGCAACCAGAAACTGATCAAACCAGCGGACCAAATGGGACCATATATCATAAAGAAACAGTCTATACCTATGTTTGGTATTAAATCTTATAACTATGGAATATGTGTTTTCTATATGTTACTCCATTGCCAATTACAGTTGTTTGGTTCATCATCGGCTGCGTGCAGCACGGGGGTGGAGCTGATTGGGGAAAGAAGAGGAGGTGCCTTGAAGAATGTGTGCCTCAACGCGGTGGTAAAACCGAATGAAAAAGAGAAAACTTCTAAACACTAGCTCTAATCTTGAACTCACAAATGCTCACCTCAATGCGAAGACCCAAGGCTTCTGCTTGTCCTCGGAAGAGACCAAGTTCTCGGCACTTGGTGGTCGACAAAAAGGGACCGAACCGGATCAAATGCTAAAAGTAGCGTCCTAGTAGCGTCCTTGCTCCTAGTAGCGATGCCAGGAGCCCCTAGTAGCGTCCTGGCTCCCGGCAAAGGATGCAAAAAGTACAGGTTTTGAGGTCCCGACCACCAGGCGTGATTTTGAGAACCTTGACTTTGACTGTCGGGCTTGGCTTTCCGAGCAGCTCTTCGAATTAGAGTTCTCTTGATATCTATACATGTTTTATAATGAATGTTCTTGATATCTTACTATAAATTTTCAATTAGACTTTTCTAGACCACGGTTTTTTGTGTTTGTTTTCTTGCCAAGACGCCTGTCCGCTCTCCAGATCCAAGTTCAATCCCAGACTCCCCTCGGTCACGATGTGAGTCCGAGTAAACTCGCAAGTCCAGATGTTTCGAGCCTGTTGAAATGTGACGTCCACGCGGACCTGAAAAGGACGCTTCTAGTAACAAGTGCCACGCTAGTAGTAACAAGTGCCTTACTAGTAGTAACAAGAAGCTAGTAGAAACAAGTGCCACGCTAGTAGTAACAAGTACCTTACTAGTAGTAACAATGTTTGCTACTAGGAGCGTCCTGGCCTTACTAGCTAGGGACGCTACGAACGTCACACAAAGAGAGGAGACAATACACTCTTGTCGATGTTTTCACGATGCGTTTGACAACTCCTCCTCAAGGCCGGGAGCAAGGACACCATTGCCTCTAAACAGTCTGATACTTTGTCGATCTCCCGGATGTTAGGCAAAAGAATGAAACGTTCTGCTTTCCTCTTCTGTTTTCAGACCTGTCTCAAAATTTCTCTATTGTTTTCATGATCTTTTGAATTCTAATTTGATCTTTGCAGCCTCCGAGGCTGAAGCTCTGCTGAATCTTTCGCCCAGCCTGTCATGCTAGCATGCGGCCAGCTCTAACACAATATCATGCAGCCCAGCAGGCCAGCATGATGAAACCCAAAAAATAGAAACCTAATAGCCATGGCCTCCAACGTAAGAGCGACGGCCTCCAACCTAATAGCGTAATGAAACCGAGCGCCTTTTCCAAGTCCTTGACATTGGATGCCACGTCAGCAGCAATGAGCTTGGAATTTTCGCGGATTTCCTCACACGACTAGGCAACAGAGCCAGCTAATCAAATCTGCAAAACGAATTGCTGCAGATTAGCACCATTGAGTCTCCTTCACATGGCCCTCTAGGGAGGCAGCGGTTGACCTGAAGCACGATAACGAATGAAATCAGGACTAACAAACTGCAAGCTAAGTGAGCTATGGCAAGCATTCTTAGTAGTTCATCAAGCATTCCACATTCCTCACAAAACAGCCAACTTTGAGCTGCCGGCTTGAACCAACCCCCCAATCCAGTCGTTTCTGCCTCAAGTTCATCGAGTTCGACGAGTTCGAACTGATCTTCCACGTCTAAGCTGGTGGCCATGAGGGCGCTTGGCCATGCGATGCATGGCGGCGCGCATGAGAAAGCGCGAGGCGCAATTCGCGAAGTAAATGACTGTATTGCAAATATTGAGACTTTAAATGATAACTTGACTAGTAGGTGTAAGGGCATTTTAGATGGTGTAAGCAGGGCATGACATATCAGTCATATCGCGTCCAGGACAACCTCCGGGTCCCATCGCTTGGACCTCTCGTCGCATCACGCTCGATCGGACCGCTTCTCCTTCGTCTTTGGACCGGTTTGCATTCAAAGTCGGGATCCCTCGAGATTCACTGGAGGGTGGTTCCACATTATTTGGTCCTCAGCTCTAACCAACTGGGGGAATTTTAAACAAGTTTTTTCGATGAGTTCGTTCCAAACATCGCATTCGGTGTTCCAAAGCCGCCTGTTTTGTGGAATGGCCCTAGCCCACCAGGTCTTTCTATGAATGTTCAGCACGTATGTTCGGCAAAATATATATGACCTCGAACAAAAGCTGTATTGATCACAGGTCTCTCAAGTCTCTTGACTTCTGAAGCTATGGCGGCGTTGGCCGCCCTAGACTCTGCACTTCTTGTTTGGTCCGAATCAGCATGTCTTGAAGTCCGAGTGTGCTTCAAACACGCTCGCACGATACTTCAACTCTCATTAGCTCATTGCTTGCTTCGCTGAGACGAAATGCCCTCTCTGCGGTCCTTTATGGTCCTTTCAAAGGGAGACCACACGGGCAGGAGAGTCTGGCCCCCAAGTGGCGACCACTCGGAAAATACGAATTGCAAAGCAAAGAAAGAAGGCTATGAAAATGTCAAGAACACATCACATGTTCTCCCATGCTCAAATGTTTACAGTGGCCCAGCATTGGAAAATCGTTTGGTCGAAAATCGGAAGGCCTTCACAAGGGCCCAGAAGGAGATTCGGAGGAAGATGCTCATGGAGGCCAGTGCAGCCACTGCAGCAGTTCGCCCATTGAACTTCTGCAGTTGCAAAGCGCCGATCGTCTTCAAACACTTCTCCCGTCGGGCCGAACGCACCGTGTCCACCGCCGTGGGGACGGGCCGAGCTTTCCGAGTCGGAACGCGTCGGAGCCGCTGCCGCAGCGCTTGGGCGCTGCGTTTCACCAGGCGCCACGGAGAACGAAGCTCTTCGGCCAAGGCCTCCGAGGCCACTTCTCCTCGGTAAAGCTTCTTGTAGCTTTAAAAAAAAACGGCTAATAGCGGTGGCCTCCACCCGCCTAGTAGCGCCTCCAACCTAAAACATGTACAAAGCAGTTGCATGTTCAATCGAAGAGGTGGTCTATGGCGAAACCGAAGAAACAAAAGCTACTATCGCCTATCGCGTCTATTTCTCACCTGGCTGCAGCGAGAGCGACAGTTCTTCCAGTTACTACTAGCGTGGCACCTGTTACTACTAGCGTCCTTGTTACTACTAGTAAGGCACCTGTTACTACTAGTAAGGCACTTGTTTCTACTAGCTTCTTGTTACTACTAGTAAGGCACCTGTTACTAGTAAGGCACCTGTTACTGACAAATGGGAAACCGGAAGAATCTTGTTGCATAAGCGAACTGCGGACTGACAGTTCCCAATACGGGCTGTGGATCTTCTCCAGAATTGATTCTGTGCGAAGTGTGCGCAAAGGTGTTTTTCTTGCGAACAATGGCAAATGAGCATTGAATCGGCTCCTTTTGGACTTTTGATTTCGAGCTCTGGTTTGGCAGCTCACACTCATGGCTCTGAAGTTTTGGATGAGTCAAAAGAAAATTGATTCTAATGCAATGGACTCCAACCTACTAGCGATGGCCTCGAACCTACGATGGCCTCCAACCTACTAGCGATGGCCTCCAACCTGAAGTTTCTGGATAATTGGGGAATCAGTCAAGAATCGAACTTTGGGAGTTTGCATCCTTGGCAGATGCTTTTCACAATCGAGCCCACAACTGGCTACAGTCGACGCTCTCAAGAGCGTATTGTAATGTCCGTGGTTAATCGTTTGGTCAGAAGAGTCAAAGGAATTTCGAAAGGATCTTGGGTCGAGATTGGCCAAAAGACACCAGGCGAAAGCAACATATATTGGGTCTCTCCTACCAGTAACAGTGGATAGCAAAGTGTCGAGATGAAGTTTGTCTCGCCTAGCCTGGCTAGCCATGTTGTCTCGGTTGCAGTTCCGTCTCCTTTTGACCTTTGTGACTCACATTGTGACCTTTTCTTGTTCGTTTCTCGGTCGCACTTCCTTTGCTATATCCTTTGCTATAGAGGCGAGCCCTTCCCAAAACATCCACCTCAACTAACTTTGCAAGACGCTGATTTGCACGAGGTGCATTCAGGGATTGGGTGCTCTCAGTGAAAAGTTGTCCTTATGTAGGTCTATTTGAAGGAAAAAAGAACTCCTAGTAGCGCCCTTGCTCCTAGTAGCGATGCCAGGAGCCCCTACTAGCGTCCTTGTTCCTAGTTCCTAGTAGGTTGGAAAGACCCAGCGTCGAAAGGAAAGACCTCTGGGCCCGGCAAGGCCTTGTAGTGCTTGGTTGGCGTCCAGGTCGGCAAAGATTCGTCGCAGCGCAAAGCCCTCAGGGGATCCCAGCACGCGCTGCAAGATCTCTCCATAGGACACGCTGGAGCTGGAGCTGGAGCTCGAGCTGCCCGTTGCAGCTGTGGAATTTGAAGAATCAGAAGAGCCAATCAAGGTATCGAAGGTGTCCCATTGTGGAGCACCTGATTCTGTGATGAAGTTCTCCCGCAAAGCTTCTACCGCAGCCTCCGTGAACACTTCGAACGTGTCTTCTAAACAGAAATCGACCAATCACTTTCTTGAAGAAACTCAATTCCCGGACAGAAATCCTGTTTGCACACGGGGTTATGTCGCTACTAGGTTGGAGGCCATCGCTATGTCTCGTCTCAAAAGGCAGTCGAATCTTGAAGCCTGGGAAGGCTGGGAAGGCTACAAAACGGATCGGAAGGGTCTGATCACCTCCCCTTTAGAAGGCCTTGGGACGAAGCAATTGAGAAGCAAGGCGGAAGGCGAGGTCCAGTTGGGGCCAGCCGCTTGGAGCATCACACTTGAAGGAGGATGCGGGTGTTTTTTCGATGTGGAAAGGTCGTTCCACCGACGAGTGACGAGTCAGGCGGGGCCACAAACTCCGAACAAACGAACGACGAACTGGTGGTACCAGGGATGTTGCGTTTTGAGCCCCTAGCAGCGTTCTTTGCTCCTAGTAGTAAGGCCAGGAGCCCCTAGCAGCGTTCTTTGCTCCTAGTAGTAAGGCCAGGGGCCCCTAGTAGCGTTCTTTGCTCCTAGTAGTAAGGCCAGGAGCCCCTAGTAGCGTTCTTTGCTCCGAAACGGAAAAGGCAGCTTCAGCACTCACAAAGCGACGCACACGCGCGAGCGTACATGCTTAACACGCGCATACAAAAGGAATGACTGAAAGAATGCCAGGGTCAATACCAGCGATGCCCTTTGTTACTAGTAGCTTCTTGCTCCTAGTAGCGTTGCCAGGAGCCCCTAGTAGCTTTGCCACTGTCAATACAAGCATACCCCCATTGACGCCTTTGTCTTTGGTGAGAGCGCTCTCTGCATGGCGTAGGGCAATGAGGCTTCGTAGATGTTAAAGTCTGGCCGCCTCAAAGGCAAACAAGGCCACAACATGTTGCTCAAATCTGCTTAGCAACGCATGTTTTCGCAATGGACTGGTATGCACTAAGTGGAATGTCCATTCATCTAAAGCTTGTGGAGTTTTACAAGGAAGAAAGCAAAGTTTGCTCTCACTGTTCGTTTATGCAAAACCGAGGTTCACTACACCAGCAATTCCCTCCAAGGTGAGGAAAGTCCGAATGAAGAGAATGATGTAGCCCGGCATCACCATGTGGTAGTTGTTCGACAGCTTGGTAAGGGCTGTGGCAAGTGCTCCAAATCGACTCAAACCACCTCACAGGCGAAGAACTTGTACGACTGTCTCTTAGCCTTAAAAGAAAAAAGATAAAAGAAACCCTACTAGCGATGGCCTCCAACCTACCAGCTTCTAGCTACTAGTAGTAATGCCCTTGTTACTAGTAGCGATGCCCTTGTTACGTTCGTAGCATTCTTGTTCCCACAAACGCGATGGCCGAGGCCTCTCCCCCGCCTTCTTCTTCTTTCATACTCTTTTCCAGAGCTTCCGCAAACTCTTCATCCGGGCACGATGTATATTCAAAGATCCGTGCTGTGGGGTCAATGACTTTCTTGAAGCCGCCCGTCTCCCCCACAGCCATAAAGCCAACATCTGCGTTTGGAGATCGATCACTTGACTCGGGGTTGGGTTCTGACCCAATAGGCCTTCCAAAAAAACAAAAACTTTTAGACTGTATTCTGCTCAGCCTTGCATGACTTTGGCCAAAAGCAGCCATCGTTCGGCCAACAAGTGCTGAATCCCAGCCTCAAACTGCCGCACTAGGAACTAGGGCATCGCTACTAGGGGCTCCTGGCATCGCTACTAGGAGCAAGGACGCCACTAGGGGCTCCTGGCCATACTACTAGGAGCAATGTTTGCTGCTAGTAGCAAGGACGCTATTAGGTTGGAGGCCATCGGATGCCTTTAGTCTCCTGTTCTGAACTCATTTCTGCAAAAGAAAACGTTTTCCAGAAGAGCGGAGATAGTCACGCCCCTTTGCTACCAGGATGCTGCAAAGCCTTCCATGACATGAGGCTCAACAGTTCCTGAAAAAGACGGATCACTCGGAGAAAAAACACATTCGGGGCCTGCATGTATGCAGCATATGCATGTGTCTGCCTCAAAACCGTAGCAAAACCGTAGCACAAAAACATGCAAATCCATGCAGTTCAATCGAGATCGGCCATTTGGACCATCGAGCCGCCCATGAGACCAAAGTCCAGAAATGCAAGGCGGCCATCCTCTGTAAGTATCAAGTTGCCAGCATGAGGGTCTGCGTGTACAAAGCCAGTAAAGACCAGGGAGGAAACACAAGCCTCACACGGTTTTAAGACCAGGGAGGAAACGCGGCGGACCTCATAGCTTCACAACATTCCTGTCATGAAAACAGCATGACCCTCAGCAAGCTTGCATGCCCTTGGAAACGACCTTTCGCTGGTACTGGCATCGCTCCTTCCTTTCTTTTGGAAAGCGGTTTTGCTTGCATGACATTACATTACATTTCCCATACATCCATATATACGTACGTCAACAAGAATGACTGAAAGCACACGGCTCCATGTTTTGTCCAAACCCCAAAGACCAAACGCACTCTGTTAGAGGAACAATGTTCGCTGCTAGGGGCTCCTGGCAACTAGGAGCAAGGACTAACCCCTGGCCTTACTACTAGGAACAAGAAACTATTAGAAACAAGAAGCTAAGAATTAGAATCAAAGTTAATCCTCCCCCAGCCTCCACTGCCATGTCCTTGGGTAGCAATGGGCATACCATTCTATGTTGTTGACATGAGTCCGTCAGAATTTCTGTCCAACATAGGTATGATGTATTCAATAATTCCAATGTGGAGAAGCTGCGAATTGAATTCGATTGCGAGTGGCCACACCTGCCAAGGCTCTACCATTTTCATCCTCTCCTCTTCACTCTCAATCTCCTGAAGCTTTCGTCCGTTGATCCATTCCAAGGTCCTCGGGATGAGCCTCTAGGCCCTCAACCGGTGTGACGGACCCTCAACGAAGTTAAGGTTGGCGGCCATTGCGCTTAGGTTCCATACAGCTGCTGAGAAAAGCTAGTAACAAAGGGCATCGCTACTAGGAAGCTACTACTAGCTCCTGGCCTTACTACTATAAAAACAAAAAAGCTACGAACGGGGCGCTCCTGACCTTACTACGAACGGAGTAACAAAGCAAAAAATTTCACTTTCGTCCCAAGCGACAGCACGCGCGCCGTGCCCTTCGGCCCGGTGAGCTCGGGTACCCATTGTGGTGCAGTGACGAAGGGCAAGAAACGATGCTTCTTGAGGAAAAGCTCCGCGTTCCGTGCCTCGTTGTGATAATCCAACTCCTTGAAGACACCTGAACAAATTAATATCGGTCTTAAAGGGGTCTCTGTTTCCAAAAAAAACAGCTTCGTCTTCCACGCATATCCAACCTAATAGCGATGGCCTCCATCCTACTTCTCCCTGCCTTCGGCCACTTCATCGGCAATTTTTGGATACTCATCACCTTGGCCTCCCCAATACAAGTCCATCACGCCAAGTCCCAAAGCCTCACAGTTGCGAACGAACATCCTCCGTCGTCGACTCGAGGCACAAGCTAAGTAAGGGGTAAGAGGTACCGGTCGGTCGCACAAGGGAAAGCCCTCCGCATGATTGATTTGGGTTCCAGCCGATGTTTGGGGAAACTCAATCGTTCAAGTGGCATGTTTCCAACTCACAGTTCATGTTTGATGGCTCACAGTTTCACATTCGACAGTGGTAGCAAGACCTTGAACATACGAACAGTCTTCGAGCGCTCTGTGCCGTTTAATGCTGTGCTGAAAGCATTCACCACATACGGCGGTGGAGAACACAGATTGATTGCATAGCCGAATAGTTTTACCAATGTGGCTTGAAGCAACACTTTCTCGCTGAATTCCATTTGTTCAGGGGTATCTTGGGTGGGACTTTCTCACAGCTCTATGGTCTACGGGACCAAACAACTCACCTCCTCTAGTAGGTTGGAGGCCATCGCTCTTAGGTTCCTTTTGCTATTAGGTTGGAGACCAAAGGAAGAATCTCTCGTCGCAAGAGTCGAATGGTTCCGTGTGGCCTTGTCGTGACTCGTTCGGTTGGGAGAAGAACTGCTCCAACTGCTGGAGTTTCGTGGAGAAGCTACTAGGAACAGGTGCCACGCTAGTAGTAACAGGTGCCTTACTAGTAGTAACAAGAAGCTACTAGGAACAGGTGCCACGCTAGTAGTAACAAGTGCCTTACTACTAGTAACAAAGAAGCTACTAGGGGCTCCTGGCCTTACTACTAGGAACCATCGGACGCTACGATCGGGGCTGGCAGCTACGAACGGAACAGGAAGCTACTGATCTATAGGTCCAAGGACCCGCAGACTCAATGGATCTTGGAGGAACCAACGTGCCAAGTGTCTTCTGACGAACAAACACGCCCATGTGCAGTCCCATCTCGAAACGTCAAAACGCCAAGTGCCAAGATATGCCAAGATGCCCAACATGTCCAATCCAGCGCAACCTCTCTTACCGTCAAACCGTCAACCACTCCAACGCTTCATTCAAAACGTCCTGTTCAATTTCATGAGTTGCCTTTACATCTCCGTTCTTCATCAAACAACTGCTTGTCTGTGCTGCAGTGCTTGGATGTTCTGGCCGGTTCAAAACCGAAAGAAAAAGAACAGAATAACTTTCGGGATCAACAACTCTTAGGATGGAGGCCATCGCTTCTAGGAGCAAGGACGCTACTAGGGGCTCCTGGCCTTACTACTAGGAGCAAGGACGCTATTAGGTTGGAGCCACATCGCTTCTAGGTGTCTTATTGTTTCAGGATTCTGCAGATTCCCCGCCTGCTTCAGACTGCCGGGGCGCTGGACCTTCACCGCCACCGTCCGCCCATCGAGCGTGGTAGCCTCAAAACAAAGTGTTTTTCCTCTCCCAAAAGTCAGTCGACTGTATGCGACACCAACATAAGGCAGTAGTAGCAAGAATTCGAGATCAACATAAGGCACGGCTTTCTGCGTATGTTTGGAGGCGTCTTCCCGTCTCACGGTGTCACTGTGGTCGCCTTGTAGACTTGTCCCAAAGAGGCCGCAGCCACGGGCCGGTGGCTGATGGACTGAAACAGTGGAGCTCCATTCGGATCGTGCCGGTAGGCGTGAGGCATTTCGGCACTCAGGACCCCTGTGTGGTTCAGATCTTCCAAAATCGTCGCAAAGGCCAACTCAGTGCTGAACTCCACATTCTCCTGCACAAAGCACACGCACACCGCGTGCGTCGAAGGCCAAAACGAAACCTCCCCATCTTTGCGACACATCGACAGAAGCGAAGTGGCTGTCGGAACACCGAACAAAGCGGTCACTCCGAACGCCGCACTCCGAACACGCTTGTCTGACCCAGGGCGCGCCGCGCGGCGCACCTGCTGAAGAAGCTTCAATTCCTCTGCTGCCTCATCACCTCGAAACGAACGCCACTCGCGATAACTCGTGCCATTCGATCAAAGCGATCAACATGATCTGCGATTGAGGCACCAATCAGATCTGGCCGTTCAGACAGAGTCTGCCCGATTTTCACGAAGACGGGCCTTGCCAACACAAATACGCACCAAAAAAAAATGGAGCGTGATGTGTGAGTGTGTGTGTGCCATGCTTTGAGCAGGATTGGAAGAAATTGCATGGAATTCTCGTTTTCGATTCAAGCTATTAGGTTGGAGGCCATGGCAAATTAGTCTTCGTTTCTTATAGATTTCTTATTATGTGTCTGTTTAAGGGTTTCTTAATTGTTTGATTCCTTGGTCGTCGAACGAGATGCCCCAAGCGAGAGAGGGCCGTCCGCAGCTTGGCACCACGAGTACGCTTCTTCTTCTGCAAACGTTCCTCACGATGCCACAGGTCCCAGGTTGGCCAAAGCTCTTGCACGATTTCCGACCAACGCCAGGCGATCTCTGTGGGTTTGGAGCCTCGTTTGAAGAACGAAAACGCGTTTAAAACGGAAGGCCTCTTTCGAAAATGGTTGCTAATATAGAGCTTGCAAGCTCGCCGTTGCCAAAAAATGCATTCTGCACACATTTGCCAGAAAAAATTGGAGCTACGACTCTAGGCGAGGAACTGAAAAAATTGAGCAGAAGCTCACGGTCGAAGCGCCGGGGCAAGTCGTCGTAGTCGGAAGGAATGAAGAAATGGTCGGACTCAGTCTCTGGATCTTTCTCATCTTTCTGCAGGTGTTCCACTTCGAAAGGTCTCAATTCCAACTTCGAATTCGACTCAGAATGCGATGTCGGAAGACGGTCTTTGCTGGCATCGTTGAAGCGGAGAGATACCGACGGCGACACAGAGGATCGGCTCCATGTTCCGGTGAATGCGAAGGTCCAATCGTCAAACGGACGAAAAATCAAGGCAGTGAAAACGGCGAAAAGGAGAAAACCATGGCCTCGCGACATGGCGAAAGCAGGGAGGTTGAAACCACTAACCACTTATGCATATGGTTTAAACAATATATTACTTGAACTATCCATTTTGTTGAACGATCGAGTGACTTTGTATCGAAACTCCTGAGCCAACTGACTGCACTTGTGTTTCAGCATGTCCGTCCTTGGCAAATCAAAGCCTCGAATGACCATCTATACATAGTATGTAACCAATGAAACTATTAGGTTGGAGGCCATCGCTACTAGGGTGGAAGCCATCGATATAACATCATGTAACAATGAAAAAAACTCAAACTCTGCCCAAAGACGTCTCCCTCTCAGGTTCTTGGACTTGGTGACACCGTGGTGACACACGTGGCACACCGCAATTCTTCGCCAAAACGACGACCTGATAACGGTTTCTATACACTTCTACTCGGTAGAGCCACTTGACTTGGACATGCACAGAGACCCGGTTGACCGATGCATCTCACGGCTTTTCTCACGGCTGCTCACATGGGTCTCGAGGCTTTTCTCGTTAACTGTTGATGGTGTGCTTTCCACGTGGTCGGTAGAAACACCACCAGCATTGGAATGATCAACCGAGGGAGGAAAGAGGCAGAAATTGAGTTTACTTCTCCTTTTTTCCTCACTTTTGCAAAACTGAAACTGA
Organism: Durusdinium trenchii; assembly: GCA_963970005.1. NCBI lineage: Eukaryota > Dinophyceae > Suessiales > Symbiodiniaceae > Durusdinium > Durusdinium trenchii. Next base: position 205,660 of record CAXAMN010008857.1, read on the forward strand.
AACTTTTGGGCCGAGAGCACGGCATGCAATTTTGCCTCTATGAAGCGCCTTCGCCAAGTCTGTCCGGCAAAAATACAATGCTCATTATCCAGAACCTACCCCAGTCAAGGTTCAGAAGACGATCTGAGTGAAGGAGACTGTGTTTGGCCACTCTTGCGCGATGTTCGCGCCACAAGACGTGCCTCGCCATCGAGGAAAACCCACCGCGCCGCAGCACAGACAGCTGATCGACGCATAGAGACATGGTCTCGCGTAGATGGAATGGCCCGGTCCTTGCGCCAAGGCCCCGCTTTCGGCGTGAAACACTCGCCCTCAAGCAGCCTGTCAGGCACCCAGCCCAGGATATCCAGACCTGAAGCTTTGGATGTGAAAAACACGGCCGTGTGGTCCTTCTCAAGAACTGCCCTTTTTCAGAGACATGACACGGCATTCAGCTCGAAACGCAGCCCAGCCAATGAAGGCCATGGCAACCATGGCGAGCCCGTAATATGCTGTCGGGTTAAGCTCCTGCCACAAGTTGAACGACATGACGCCCCCGTTTTGCTCGGAGAGCACTAGTGAAAAGATCTGAAGAGCTTGCTTACGGTGATACACTCGAACGACATGACCTCAAACAAAATGCACAAACATTGCAAAGCGAAGAAGGGAATTGTTGGAGGCCATCGCTATTAGTTCGGAATTGAAGCTCAGTCCCGGTGGCGGAGGAGGTTTTCCACCTTGAGGTGAGGCCAAATGTCGCAATCGACTGCAATGCGCATAGAACAAAACAAAGAAGCTACTAGGAACAAGTGCATCGCTTCTAGTAACAAGTGCCTTACTAGGAACCAAGAAGCTAGTAGTAACAAGTGCCTTACTAGTAGTAACAAGGTTCGCTATTAGTAACAAGTGCATTGCTACTAGGAGCAGGGACGCTATTAGGGGCTCCTGGCCTTACTACTAGGAACCAAGAAGCTAGTAGGCTTCAAGAGTCCGGAATGAATTCTATTTACAATTAGTAGTACCAATTACTACTAGCTTCTTGTTACTAGTAGTAAGGCACCTGTTACTACTAGCGTGGCACTTGTTACTAATAGCTTCTTGTTTTCTACTTGTAAGGCCCTTGCTCCTAGTAGCGAGGCACTTGTTACTAGAAGCGTTTGCAATGCGCGCCTGGTGGCCCTTGAGAATGCGGAAGCGAAAGCGATCCTCGAAATGAAAAGGTTTGGACCGTCCGTCGTCCGTATTGTGGCTTCTTGTTACTAGTTGTACGGCCAGGAGCGCCCCGATCGTGGCATCCTTGCTCCTAGTAGAAATGCCCTTTGTTGCTAGTAGCCTTCTTGTTACTAGTAAGGCCAGGAGCACCGCAGCGTTAGCGTCCTAGAGCAGTCAGATTGCGTGGCGAAAGCGGAACGGTTGCAGATTTCACACGCAGCACCCCAAAGAACACCCAATCCTTGCTCTAAATCTTACCGTCGCGGGGACCACAAACGGTGTAAGTTGGAATGGTTCTGTCCAAACGAGAAACCAAGACCAAAAACACCACAAGACAAACAGAAAAAGATAGGAACTTTGCAAAGTAAGACGACAAGAAACAACCCCACATGCAAAATGCACAAAGAAACAGAAACAAAGCAAGACGCAAAGAAGCGATGTATGAATCAAGGTCAGCAAACACGCAGAAAAGCGAAGCGGAAAGCGAAAAAGCAAACCAAGCATGAGAAGCGAACGAAGCACAAGGAACCTAAGAGAGATGGCCTCCAACCTACTAGCGATTGGAACCAGTCCAAAAAAGAACTAAACTTCAAAAGAATCGGGAAGACACGGCCCTTCAAATAGACATGTTTTTGGACGTGTTTCTTTGTTCATGTGTTTGTGTCCTTTTCTCTTCATATTTTTCCACTTATGTCGCCTTTTGATTTGTCTCTTGGTTCGCACTTTTCTGTGCTAAGAAACATCTTCAAACGTTCCAAAACTGGCCTTCAGGTTCTTCGCATCTACGTAGGGGTCTGGACCTGCGCTGGGCCAGCTTGAAGTTTGGAGCGACTGCCAGCTTGGCTTGCAACTTGCCAGCTTGCCTTCATCACAGCCTGGTGACACTAAACGTATGTTGCAATCAGCTCCTTCGCCAGTTCCAGCCTCCAGCCAAGTGAAGGATCGAAATTCCTTTTGGAGGCCATCGTTGAAACATGTGAATAATGGCTAGCTGGCTAGCTGGGTCACACGGTGTTTTCAACGCCTGAGCTACCATAGGCCGTGCTAGAATGGTGACCTCGACCGTCGCGTCGCTGGAAACCCAGCAGTCTGTGTGAGCTTAGGGAAGAACTGACGTCTAAACAGCTCTAAACAAACTGCAGTCTTTGGAAACAATCAGAGAAAACACACATGGTTGTTTGAAGTTGTTTGTTTTGCTTTTCCGTTTCTTAAAGATGAAAAAGATGGGCTAACGGTCTAAGAAATGTGTGTTTCCCTGTGTTTGATCACTTCTAGTCGTTATCCTCAGGTGGGCACCGGCGTCCCTCTAGGTATTGCAAGCTCTGTGTAGCGAAAACAATTCTCCTGCGATCAGATCGACATGCACGGTGTGACGCAAGAAAACTGTGGACAATTAGTCAACAAATACTTGTTTAAATAGAAACAAGAATCAAAGCAAAGGAGAAAACAAAAAAAGGAAGACACGTCATTAAGAAACAAGAAGAAACAACTGAACATGTTTTCATGTGTGCATCGAAAGCTACTCTTGCGACCTCTTGGGATTCACTTCACTTTGGAAAATAGCGACCAAATACAATATCAAAGGCATCGCTACTAGGGTGGGGGCCGTCGCTTACGAATTTGAAGTTACGAACCGCAGTGAATGTCATTGGAAAGAGCGGGGAGCAAATCGGTGTGGCAAAGCGGCAGACCGGATCACCTGTAAAACAGCGGCGGAGTCTTCACCAAACCGCTTTTGGCTTGTGGTGTTGATAGAGTGGCGGCCCTGAAAGCCGCGGAGGATTGGAGAAGTCAGGGCTGCGCAGCTGGGAAAACGGGCGACTTTGTGCTGCATCATCTTGGCTCAGAAGGACGGCCATTTGGCTTCTTGTTACTACTAGTAAGGCACTTGTTACTAGAAGCGATGCACATGGCTAGCTGCATCTTGGCTCAGAACTGGGATCCGATTGTTGTAATGTCGTATGTGCTCAGTGGCTTCTGGGAGGTCTGGGCTCTGAGTGCAAACTGGCAAGTATGCGAAGCACTCACTCACCCATCTGCTCATTCACTTTTGAAACATCACACTATACCGCAACGCATGAACAAACAGCTGCAACACAGCATCAGGAGCCATCACGTCGGACCTCATTGCATAACCTTGCATCACACAACAGCTCATCCCTGGTCCTCATCAAGGGCATCTTAACTCTTAAACTCTAGTTTACACCTTTACACGTTTAGTTTACATCTGTCGAAACTTCTGCCCACCGGCTCCGCCGGTCTGGTCGTACTCGCCTCATCTCGCCGTTGTTCCAACTCCAAACGGGTGAAGGTCGGCTCCTGGACGGGAGCGAAGTCCGGAACCACAAACACTTATAAAAGCAATCGGCGTCCAACCGAATCTCCCAAAATCCTTCATTTGGGAACAACTGCTATGTTCTGTATTTATTCAAGTCTTGTGTTTCTCTCGTTTTCCTTCGATTTCCTTGAACCGATTTATGTGTTAAAGAGTTTCCTGCGCCAGACCAAGACCTGTGTACCCCGGCACATGTCTGAGCAACTGGCGCAATGCGGCGTATATCTGGCATTCTCTTTGGCTGCCACCTCTTCATTTCAAAAACGACAGAAGCGGCTTCTCTCAGGATAAGAACATAATTGTTCTTGTAAACATAATCCTTTTCTGATTAGCCTCTCTGCACTCTACCTCTCTTTCTCTGAATCTCTTTGTGTTTTCACAATTTCAAAGTTTTAGAAAAGAGAACCTCTCAACCTCCTTTGACGTTGGGAAATCGCATTGAACAAACCTTTCAGCGTATGGAAACCAAATGGCAGAGTCCGTGGAGGAAACCCGTTTGGATGAATGAAACAAGATCGAAAACTTGAAAGCTCGACGTATGAGTCAGGGCACGAGCCAGGAAACGGTGAGAAACTGCTATAGAGCTATAAAGCAAGGGAGGAGGTAGGTCCGGTGATTGATTTGGTTCCATACTTTTCAAGGAGCATTTGTTGTCAAACATTGGCTGGGGTCAAACGTTGTCCACCTTCCTCATACTCGGAGCGTGACGCGACGTGCGGCGCCTGCGCTCGCTCAAGGAGTTCTCTCGCTGTGACCATCTCCGTTTTGCGGTGCTTTGAAGCATATGAAGGAACCTAGTCACGAGACGTCTAAACCTCAAAGGTTCAAACTAATCTGGTCAAGTTTTAGACATGTTGGGTTCAGTTTCTGTCGTCCCCAGCATCATCATAGCCACCACCCCGTACGGAGTCGTAGAATCCTCGCGGTTCCCACAAGAAATTCGCCTCAGAAAGCAAAAGGGCTCTGCTAGTAGTACGGCCGGGAGCCCCTAGTAGCGATACCCTTGTTACTAGTAGCTTCTGAAAGACAAACACATGTAGACATATTTTCACACAAAAACTGCCGAAATGTGTTTGGCTGTTGTTAAACCGCTTAACCGCTTCCATCGTACGGGTGTCGCTCATTGCGCCGTGGCGGTTTTGAGGTGCCAGGCTGGTGTGGGACCATTCCGGAAGGCCTGGACCAATTTTAGGCCACTCCAACCTAGAAGCGGTGGCCTCCACCCTAGTAGCGATGGCCTCAGAACCAATGGCCTCCAACCTAATAGCAAACTATATCACAGCTTTATTTCCTCCGCACTAGGAGCAAAGGGCATCACTGCTAGGAGCAAGGACGCTACTAGGGGCTCCTGGCCTTACTATAGGAACAAGCAGATACTAGGAGCTTTTTCGCTCGCGTACCTTTCGTACTTTCTAGTATTCAGGGCGAACTGGGCGCAAGGAACTGCCGACAGATACTGACTGACAAATGCAAAGTCAGAAGACAAACTTATCAACACGTTTGCGAGATGACAGCCTACACAACAAATTTGCTAAACCGTCCAGCAAATACCCAACTCGGAGTTAGGGAGTACTTTCCTCAGGAAACTCCTGTGCTTTCGCAATCGAGACATCGCTCTGGCTGAAGAACCGTTTCAAGTGAAGAACAATCTGAAAAAAGAAACAATTGCTCTTAGGTTGGAGGCCATCGCTACTAGGGTGCAGGCCATCTCTAGTAGTTTGGAGGCCATCTCTAGTAGTTTGGAGGCCATCGCAAGTAGAGTGGA
>CAXAMN010008857.1:210960-233218 GCA_963970005.1 Durusdinium trenchii
CCATCGCAAGTAGAGTGGAGGCAATTGCAAGTAGGTTGGAGGCCATCGCAAGTAGGTTAGAGGCCATTGCGACTAGTTTGTGACAACACATGTTCTTTTTTGCTCGGTTAGGAAGCTAGTAGACTTAAGCTTCTCAGGCTTAAGGTCCAATGCAAACAAGAAAAAAGGCATCCTTCTTAGCTGTAAATTGGTCTTTCTCACTCTTTAGATCTTGTAGACGCTAGGAGCAAGGACGCTACTAGGGGCTCTTGGCATCGCTACTAGGAGCGAGAAGCTACTAGGGGCTCCTGGCCGTACTACTAGTAACAAGAAGCTAGTAGTAACAATAAGAAGCTATAGAATTGAATTAGAATTTTCTCACTCTTGAGATCTTGTAGACTCAGTTTTTTCGGAGTTTTAGACGATTGTTCCGAACATCCCCATCACGAGACGTTCCGTTTCGGAGTGAACTCGAAAAAGACGGTCTTCGAGCTTCGAACCGGTGAAGGCTCGCAATTGGATTGACAGGGGTCATTCCAACCTAGCGATGGCCTCCAACCTAATAGTTAGTAGGCACCCTAGTAGGGAGGTAGCCTCTGTTTCTTTTAAATAGGAAGTTGAAACAGCGGACTTGCACAACGAGTGCAGCGTAAGTGTGCAATGGAGGTGTGTCTTCTCACACAAATCCAGGACGCGTCAGCCTATTCAGAGCACCTTGTTGGAAGGCACGGACACACTACAACGGCTGTTTCTTCGGGTGCTACGCAAAAGCATCCCGAGTAGGACTATCTCGGGTTCCGTATTCGCAGCCTGCTTTACGAAACAAATGCAGCTACTTCGGGAACTACCGATTTCAGTTCATTTGGCCAAAACATGTGTCACATCTCTTGACGTGTGGTTTTCGAGACGCCTCACCAATGTTTTCAAGCACGCTGGGATTTCCAGGGAAACCCCCAAGATCTCCGGGAGACTGCCTCAGTGGCTTTGAAAGAACGGATTTCTCCCTCACTTGGAGCTTTTAAGGATCCAACACATCAAGGAAAATGAACTCAGACAAGAGTGTGTATGGGTCCTGGCGATGCATGGGGCTAGGCATTTGGCTGTGCAACCTGATAGCAATGGCCTCCAACCTACTAGCCATGGCCTCCAACCTAAGAGCGATGGCCGGGCTAGAAGAAGGGTTGCTTGAAAAATATATGAAAAATTGGGGTTGCTGAAAAAAAGTGAAAAAACACACAAAAAAAGTGAAAACTGAAAACATGTAAAAAACAAAAAGTAGGGAGGGGAGGGGAGCGGGCTAGAAAAAAGAAACTCGCAAACAGACTGATCGGTCCGATAGGCGCATGGGAGGCAAGTCATCCAATCGTTGATGACGGCCACTCGGCCCTGCACACGACCGGCACCGCCACACGGCATCACACGACCGGCATGGACGAAATAAGCGTATGCGGTATCGCTACTAGTAACAAGTGCATCGCTTCTAGTAACAAGTGCCTTACTACTAGTAACAAGAAGCTAGTAGAAACAACATATAAATTAGAATTTAAATCAAAATGAGTACTAAAGGAGGCTACTAGGACCTTTTCGCGCGCGCGCGTGGGGGGTATGCTACTGTAGTAACAAAGGGGCATCGCTACTAGGAGCAAAGACGCTAGGGGCTCCTGGCCTTACTACTAGGAGCAAGGACGCTACGAAGGTAGCTCCTGGCATTATTACTAGTAGCTCAAGAAGCTACTAGTATATAGCTAGAAGCTACTGCCTTACTAGTAGTAACAAATTAGAATTGAATTAAATTGCGTCGCATGCGGTATGTCTCGCCTGTGACACCATCTCTACGAAGATAATGGGTAAACTCCGTCCACACATCACTGACCTTAGTAGTCAGTTCATAAAGTTGCATTTTGTATCCTCTGGCGTTCTCTGGAAAATGACATACTGCAGGGCAAAACAATTAACACTATCTATATTTTTTTTTTCAAACCTTTTGTGCTGCCTTTCTTCGTTTTCTGTAAGTCGAAAGTCCTTTTACCTTTGTTCCGATCTTCCTGTTTTCGACCATGTCTGAACGACCCATTTGTCTGCATCCGCTTCGCTTCGGTGAAAAAAAAACATGCATCCCGGCGGGCAAGAAGAGTGGTGGAGGATCCGAAACGCCTCCGCAGCGATGCAGCAGGTTCTTGGATAAGTCAGAGAGTGTTACGTAGTGAGTAGGAGAGCTAAGCTAGTGTCAGTGAGTAGACATGAGTAAATAGCTAGTAAGAGGTAAGTAGGAGACCGAAGGAAGCTATTAGTTTGGAGGCCATTGCTATTAGGTTGGAGGCAATCTAGGAGACCTTGGAACTAGTAGCTGGGACGCAAAAGATCTCAGGTTTTAAGGAAGTTCCTCTCCGCGAGAGCGAAGCCTTGAAGAAACCTTGAAATGTTTTTGGTGAGACGAAGTATCCTTTCTCCTAGTAGCGTCCTTGCTCCTAGTAGCAATGCCAGGAGCCCCTAGTAGCGTCCTTGCTCCTAGTAGCAATGCCAGGAGCCCCTAGTAGCGTTCTCATTCCTAGCAGCGATGCCAGGAGCCCCTAGTAGCGTCCTTGCTCCTAGTAGCAATGCCAGGAGCCCCTAGTAGCGTCCTTGCTCCTAGTAGCAATGCCAGGAGCCCCTAGTAGCTTCTTGTTCCTAGTAGCGATGCCAGGAGCCCCTAGTAGCGTCCTTGCTCCTAGCAATCCTTTTACTTAAGAGCGGAGAAAGAACACAATTGGAGTTTCTGAGATGTTCCAGATTCATGGAACAAGTGAGACAAAAGGGATACCATAGAACATACAAACAAATAACAAAAAGAAACATGCAACCCTTGAGTCAACTTGAGCGTGCGAATGAGTCTCAAATTTCTCATTTTGTGATGCATTGTGCTTTGACGTGCTTGGTGCGGAAGAAATTTGCCAAAAGAAAAAGAAAGCCTTTACTTTCCTTCCAAACGGGTTCTCGTATTACACATATGAAAGATCATACGTATCGTATCACACAAGCATAGCACAGGGGAATCTGTTAACACAGACCACAATCGGAAGCATAAGAATGAGCACCAAAGAAATGATGAAAGGAGTTCTGCATCCAAGCTAGACATACCTCGGTTGGAGGCCATTGCTATTTAGGTTCCGTCCCTTTTCTTTTTCTTTCTGGTCCTTCTGGCAAATGCCGAGCAAAAGGAATGCAGGCCCCCTTCAAATGCACACTGAATAGATTTATCAAAAATAGTTTGCTGCTGGGTCCATTGATTTATCAAATCACTTTGTGCAACACAAGAAACTCTGATCTCACGCCCATCGGCGGCTCACTGACTGCATCAAACAACCCCCAGCTTTCACTGGCTGAGGCATGAAATCATTTCTTGTAGCGATGGCCTGCTGGTGTGGCAAAACCAACTGAGTAGTAACAAGTGCATCGCTACTAGCAACAAGTGCATTACTACTAGTAACAAGAAGCTACTAGTAGCGATGCACTTGTTACTACTCATTTGGTGCTCGATTTCGTTCTGCTTCGGCCTGCAGAGGATTTTCACCGTTGTTGGTTGTTCTAAACAAGTTTCCAAGACAGGTGGAAGTCTCGTGTAGAGCTTAGGACTCCTGTTGACAGAAAGAGCTGTAATTGAAACTGGAAGATTGGTGATCACGTTTTCCACCCTTTTGGCCATTTGGAAATGGACAATTTGTGGTTCCAATTTTCAGGATTTGGTGGTGCTCTTCTTCGTTAACTGACTGAGTACATGAAAATCTTGCACTGCTACAGGGCGGGGGAGAGGTCCAAGGAATCTAAATAAGCGGATTCTACAAGCGGAAAATGAAGTGGTTTTCTATCAAGCAGACACAAACGGTATGGCACCACATTGCCAGTGATGGGCGACCACCGACTGGTTCTTTTTTTGTGGAGTATTTTTTGATACATAAGCAACAGATGCCCTACAACCTAGAAGCGATGGCCTCCAACGTATTAGCGATGGCCTCCAACCAGTAACTGGGCGATTTACATAGTCCATATATTAACCCTGATCCGTTCTTGGAGCAGGGAGGGGAAGAGTGGAAAAGTGTAGGAAAGGAGGGAGACCCCCTAGAAGAAGGGAAGACAAAGACCCATCATTGCTTGGGGATCTAGCGTTACGGACTTCAGTGCGTTCAAACCTGGCTACTAGCGTGGCTACTAGCGTCACATAGCCGTCGCGTTTGAGCGTTTCTACAACGGAGAGTCTCTCGCCTGCAAGGCCGACAGCATCTGCTGGTGGAAGTTCAATGTCACAACGATTGCCTTGGGCACGTCGGCCACTGCCGGGGCAAAATGTAAAGGGCACTACTACTAGGAACAAGAAGCTACTAGTAGCAAGGTGCCTTACTAGTAGTAACAAGAAGCTACTAGTAGCTTCAAACACTCCAGGTTTACCACCATGGTCATATTTTCAGGAGTCAATGTGTACCAAGAGAGATCTTGGAAGGCCTTGGGACGAAGGCCGTCCTCCAACACCATGTTTCAGGACGTACTATCCGGTCCTATAAGGCCTTTTGTTGGTATAGGAGCAAGAAGCTACTAGTTTCTTGTTACTAGTAGTAATGCCAGGAGCTACTAGTAGCGTCTTTGCTCCTAGTAGTGATGACCTTTGTTACTAATAGCTTCTCATAGCTTCTTGTTACTAGTAGCACACTATCTTAGACTCTTAGACCTTTTCTTACAGGTGAAAAATGCATTGTGTGGCCATTCCATGGGGGTCTAACCTTCACTCCTCAAAAGCCTCCAAAGCGGGTTACTTGAGTTTGCTATGAAATCCAAGCATCAAAAATAGTCAAAACACAGTGCGGGTGTGGTTGTGCTCAATCAATGGTGTATACCACTGGTGTATACCACAGATTCAGATGATGTTAGAGGAAAAATGAGGCCTTGTTCGAATCACATGTCCTGTCAGAATTGTCTACAACATGTCAACACGCCCAGTTCCAACGCAACTCATGTCCGTGAAAGGGTTCCTTGCCATTGGACATGGCAGCATGTGGTCCTTTTAGTCTGGCAGACAAAGTGCACGGGATGACCCGGCGCCGGGGCCGTAAAGCTACTTGTTACTAGTAGTAAGGCACTTGTTACTAGTAGCGATGCACTTGTTCCTAGTAGCTTCTTGTTACTACTAGTAAGGCACTTGTTACTAGAATTGTTATTGTTTGTTCTTTGCTTCTCTTTCGTTAATTAAGCTCTTGAGCTTAGAGCCTATCTTGGAATCCTTAGAGCGGAAACCTTCCCATGACATAGATGTGGATGTGTATAGGAGAGGGCATGAATATACCTGAAGCCCTTTTCTTGTCAAGTGGAAAAGGAAACTCGCGCTTTGAGTTTTGGTGGGTTATGAGCCCAAAGTAACCTACCCTGCGGTGATAGCCATGTCAGAGCCGACTTCAGAGAGGACGCCAGAGCGATCGAGGACATAAAGCCAGAGCATGGAGCGATGGTGTTGCCGAGTGGACCGCCTATGTCACTAGGTCCACCAGTCCCGGTGAATCCTTTCTGGAGTGAGACCCAAAGAGATGAGGCAATTTTGCGGGCTTGCCGACCTTCACATTTGCCCAGTGCTGAGGTGAGTCAAGCTCCGGTGGCTGCTGTAAGCCCTCCTCGGGAGGTTCCAGATGAGTTCAAAATGATGATACATGGTTTACTGCAAGAAAATTCGAGACTGTGGTCTGAGCGGGAGGCGTTTTCCAACCAGGGAGGATGGAACCAGACGCCAATGTCCGGTGGTTTCCAACAGTCGATGCTTGGAGGCCTGCTGGGTGATGCTTCAGGTCATGGTAGAAACCCCTTGAATGCCTTGTTGGAGATGTTTGCCTGGGGCCAACCTTCCTCACAGAATGACAAGGGCTTGTTGGGGGCATTGTCCAGGCCAGTTGATCGTGGAGGTGCATGGTGTTCGTCTTGGCCGGAGCAAGGGATGTTCGGGGGTCAGACGCAGGCACATCGAGGAAATCTCATGGAGCTTTTTAACCTGGTCTCTAGTGCAAGCACTTCATGGCCTATGCACTCTCGGACGGTGGACGAAGTTCACTAGCTCAGGCTGGCAGCCATGCTCCAGTAGATGTCTCTGGACGTGTTGGGGGTGTGTCGAGCTCCAGAGGTGGTTCAGGTCGTGATTCAGAGCCGTCTAGTCATGTTCACCAACGAGATGCGAATCTACCTCAAGGTGATCCTTCAGGGGGTGTTGCAGGGCAATCTGGTGGAAGTGAGTCCGGAGGTCCAGCCCAAGGCAGTCCTGGCCAATGTCAAGGTGATCCTCCTGGTCGAGGAGAAGGGGGGCAGGTGGCAGTTCAGGGAGGAGGTCTTGGAGGTGAAGCTCAGCCGTGTGGGAATGGTGCCAATGGTGGATTTTCCAACGGACCCGGTGGTTGGCCTGGTGCTGGGGGAGCTCCTGGAGGCGGTGGCTTTCCGGGTGGAAATGGAATGGGTCATTTTCCTGGAGGACTACCGGGAGGAGGATTTCCTGGAGGACCGCATGGTGGAGGACTTCATGGGGGAATGCCAGGTGGAGGTGTCCCCGCTTGGATTGGAGGTTTGATGGCACAGCAAGAATCCGTTCGAGCTGTAGACCTACCAGCGTTGCCGGAGCTTTCAGAATCCGAGGTCGGACCGCTCGTTGCTGGAGACTGGATGACGACTATAGGACCCTTCCTTCGAGATATGAGTAGCTTTGTATAGGGTGTGGTTGGGTTCTGAACCAATGGAAAGGTTGAGATTGACCCCGGTGACACCTCCTGCGTTTCAGGCTCCACCATGGTTGAGGATTGAACAACGGGGGTCGGTTGCGTTGCTCAAGGCCCTTCCAGAGTCGTTGAGGTCTGAACTGGTGGCACAACGTGAAGTGAGTTCTATTGGCATCATGTTCAAGATCTTGGGTGTATCAACCTGGGGGTTTGGGCGAGCGCACTTCGTTGTTGAAGCAGTTGGTTGACCAAAAGGTTCCTTCACATCTTAGCGAGTGGATGGTGTCGCTCAGATCCTGGAGGAGGTGGCTCACGCGTGTGCAGGAGTTGGGAATTCAACCACCAGATCCTGTTCTCCTACTGTCCACGCTCGACCGGTTCGCAGCTGGTTTGGGAAAGCATTCACCACAAGTCGCTTTCCGCTTGCAGGTGACGAGGGCTGCTTTGAGGGTGGACACCGCTCCGACTGAGCAGAGCATTCAGCAGTTCTCGGAATCTCTTCTGGCTGAAGGGGAAGCTGTTTTTCATGGAGGATCATGGCTACCCTTGCAGGAGAACATCAAGGTTCGAGCTTTGGACGTGGAGCCGTCAGCTGCTAAGGAGGATCCTCCGAAGAAAGAAGTTCGTGACAAGCCCAAAGATCCCAGTGACCGCAAGGAGTCCCGTGATGGAAGGGAGAACAAGGGAGGCAAGACCGAGGCCAAGAATGTCAAGGGTGATCAGAAGCAGCTTGGGGAAAAGCCGGTTTGCAGATACTTCATTTCCGAGTCGGGCTGCAAGAAGGGTCAGAAGTGCTCGTTCCCACACGAGTGGAAAGGTGTGTCCAAGCATGGCAGATGTTGGAACTGCGGGTCTTCGCAGCACATGAAGTCAGAGTGCCCAGTCAAGGATGCACCACGTGTGAAAAAGGAGAGCAGTGAGGATCCCAAGATCAAGGACATCGCTGGGAAGACGGGGGAGAGTGGGACTTCATCTTCGGCGACGGCAGGGGTGTTTCTTCCACCTTCTGAATTGGATGCCCAGCCAGCAGAGGCGTTAGTCAAGGAGGCCGTGCAGTTGCTCAAGTCACTTCGACCTTCTGTGAAAGCGGTTTCGGTGTGCTCGGTGAACAAAGGGAAGGGGTACACTCGGGCCCTTTTGGACGGTGGAGCGACACACATTTTGCGGCCGGCCAAGAACAAAGCGGAGTTCGACCGGGCCGTTCCTATTCAGGTTGAACTTGCAGCGGGGGTTGCCACTTTGCGTCAGGTGAGAACCACTGGAACCCTGGTGACCGATTTTGACACGCAGTTGATCGTGCCACTTGGGAAGGTGGTGAGGCTTGGCTACAAGGTCTCATGGGAGGGAGAAGTCTTTGAGATGGTGGATCCTTCTGGGGCCAAGATTGAGGTTGTGTTGGAGGCTGGTTGTCCAACGGTCGATTTGGCGGTGGCTCATCGCTTGATTCAGGAGCTTGAAGAACAGGAGTTGGAGGTGGACAGACGGGTGGCTGCGTTGAAGGCGGACCTTTCTCCCAACATCTGGCGGTGGCTGTCTGATCTTCGGACTATGTGGCCTGAAGTTCCGGATGATCTTTTGGCTCGTGTGGTGCCGTCGGGGCGATGGACTGGGGAGCAGGTGCCCATCAACAGACATCAGAGGAAGCGCCTTTTTTCCAGTGACTCCGTCATTGTGCATTTGTTCTCTGCGGATCAAGCGTGGTGGAAGAAGAGGCTGGAAACTTCTTTTAGAGCTGTCCTTTGCATTGACAAGATGGTGGATCCAGCTCAAGATTTGCTATCCGACCAACTGGCGAGATTTCTGGCTGAGCTGTGTGAGAAAGGCACGGTGGATGCCATTTTGGGTGGCCCTTCTTGCCGGACTGTGTCGAAGCTTCGATTTCGTCAACCTGGTCCACCTCCTTTGCAATCAAGAGGAGGTCCACAGCGCTTTGCCTTGGAGAATTTGTCGGACGCCCAGAGAGAGCTAGCTTTCAATGATGCAGTCTTATGGATGAGACAGCTCTGGCTTTACTCCTTGGCGGCAGCAGCAAGATCTCGTCAGGTGCTGTTCTTGAAGGAGCAGCCAAGGGATCCACAAGAGTACAAGGGGTCTGGAGACCCGATTGATTACCCTTCCTTCTTTGCCTGGCCTGAGTGGAAGTCCTTCGTGGAGAAGTATGTGATCCGGGAAGTCCGTTTGGACCTTGGAGCCCTGGGGCATGAGAGGCGGAAGCCGACTACGTTGGGAACGAACATCAGGCATTTGCATCGCCTGGAGGGTCTGTCTGATCGTCGTCGAGACCAAGATCTACCGGCAGTGTCTGGCAGCCTTGGGGAGAAGATGTCAGCTAGCAGATCGTGGGCAGCTTGGCCTGAAGCGTTCAAGACTGAGGTCATCAAGGGCATCCTCATCGAACTGGAGCAGGTCAGAGCTAAGGAGCGTGAGGAAGGGGACCAAATGATGGCCAAACTATCTTCAGAGCAGTGGAAGCAGCACGTTTTGAACGACCATCTGCCCTTCTCGCGCTACTTGTCTTCAGGGAAGCGGAAGAAGCCGTCACACATCGCAAAGTACCACATCCCGATTCGTGTACAGACCGAAGGTCCGTGTGGACGTTTGCGGTCCAGACCTGGCAAGGATCGGCTCAAGGAGGCGAAGTACTTCGTCGGTGTGTTCACCATCCCCGTCAAGGTTGAAGGGAAGATTGTCTGCCGACCTTGGAAGAGACCTTGGGGGAGAAACTTCCAGAAGAAGAGGAGGTGAAGGACCTTCAGCCGGCCTTGGAAGAGGAAGAGGTGGTGAGAAAGGAAGGAGTCGCAGGATGTGGAGATCCAGAACTACACCATGGTGGAAACCCTGTCATCGAGACAGGGATTGGAGGTAAGGTCAGCCTTGGCTCGCATGGTGGCACGACTGAAATATCTGGGTTTGGATGTCCGTCGAGTTCACAGTGATGGCGCAGCCGAGATGTTGGGCACCAGGAAGTGGTGTGAGGAGCGCGGCATTTACCGCACCTTCACTTGTGGGAGTGATTGGAAGGCCAATGGACGGGCCGAGGCGGAGGTGGGAGTCATCCGGAGAGCCATCAATACTCTCATCCGATCTGCTGGAGAAGGTGAAGACTAGTGGCCGCTCATGGCGAAGCATGTTGGAGAACGACGGGGTCGACAACAGCTAGCAGCTCTCCCAATTTGCTTCCGTGGGGACAGAAGGTCATGATCACGACCAAGGGCTGGGATGACTTTCAGGGGCATTGGAGATCCAGGAAGAAGTCCGGGGTGGTCCGTGGCCCAGATCCCGACATGAGTCTGACAAGTGGTGGTCACCTGGTGGAGGTGGAGAAGGGGAAGTTCGTGCGCACAGACGACATGATCATTCCTGGGGAGCCACCTGCTGTGGGTGATGTGGTGGAGGTTGAAGCTCGTGAGGAACCCGCAAGCATCTTGGACCGGGTAGTCAAGCCGAGGAGGAGGATGACCGAGAAGACAGCAGTGGCTTTCTTGGGGGTCGAGGAGCTCCAGTCTCGACTTTGGCGGGGACAGATGTGGGCGAACCAAGAGTTTCAAAGGCTTGAGACAAGCAGTCAAAAGGAGGGTGAGATAGCCATGGTGAGCGAGATAGACCAGGAAAACGTGGAGATGGAAGATTTGGTGAAGCACTTGGAGGTGAGGATCAGGAAGATGGAGACGGAGTCCTTGGAGGTGGCTTTGGGGGAGGAAGAATTGTTTCTTCAAACCCGGACCATCAGCCTGAGTGAGGTCAAGACTCTGCCGCTTTGGATCCCACTCAAGGATGAGATTGGGAACTTCGAGTCGAACCAGGCCATTCAACGTGTGACCGAGGAGGAAGCGATGGAGTTGGTCCGAGAAGCTGAATTACAAGGCAAACGAGCCGAAATCATTCCCGGGATGGGGGTGTTCACCAGAAAGGCAGGGGATGGAAGACGACGAGCTCGAATAGTTTGCTGCGGGAACTACATGGAGGCTCGCTCTGGAGATGAAGTATATGCTTCTGGTGCCGACTCGACTCAGCTGAGGTCCACCCTGCGAGTGGCTTCTTTGCAGAACTGGCAGTGCTTGTCATTGGATGTGAAATCGGCCTTCTTGCTTGCGCCCAAGGCTCAGGGCGAATTAGTCATCGTCAAACCGCCCAAGGTCTTGGTAGATGCAGCTTTGGCCGAACCAGGTGAACATTGGGTAGTGACATCTGCCATGTACGGCTTGGTTACATCTCCAAAAGATTGGAGTGTCTACAGGGACTCGGAGCTTCGTTCGATGCAGGGAAAGGTCTATGCGTCGGAGGTCTCGGAGGGTGGGGACTTTCTGCCGGAGATCTTCAAGGGCATGGACACGTTGCAGTTTGGATTTAGACCTTTGCCCGACTCCAACCTGTGGGCGATCCAGAAGAAGGTGGTCAATTCTTCATCAATGACAGAGTCCTGGGGAGAGGCTTTGGGCTACATGATTGTGTATGTGGACGATATCCTCATGGTGGGAGATAAGATCATCACGGATGCAGCGTCAGCCACGATCAAGAAGATTTGGTCAACTTCAAACCCAGAGTATGCTGAGCCGGGAGGTCCGCCTATGCGATTCTTGGGCATTGAGATCCAGAGATTGAAGGATGGCACCTATCACCTGCATCAGGGCAGCTATGTGAGGGAGGTCCTAGAGCGGCATGTGGGAGGTGGGTCGTCGACTTTCATCAAGGTGCCGGAGGAGGGAGACGAGGAGCATCCGTCTTTGCCCAAGGTGCGAGCAGCGCAAAAGATTACTGGAGAGTTGCTATGGCTATCTGGTAAGACTCGGCCGGACTTGGCTTGGGCTGTGATGAAGATGGCTCAATGGGCGGTCGGGGGAGGCGGTGCTGGCCTATGTTCGCTCTACGGTGGATTATGAGTTGCACTACCCAGTTGGGGTTCCAGTAGATGAAGATCCTGACCTTGCTAGGAGGCGGCCGAGAACCAAGGGAACCATTGAAGTGCTGGTTGATGCCTCTTTCAGTCCGGGAGATGGCCATAGCACTTCGGGCACGGTGGTGCTGCTTGCGGGTTGTCCAGTGCAGTGGGAGAGCAGAAAGCAGACCCTGATGGCACTTTCTACAGCGGAAGCCGAATTGACGGCCTTGGTGGAGGGTTTGCAGACAGGCAGGTCGGTGAGGGCTTTGGTGGAGCTGTTGTCAGAAGAGGTGTCGTTGGAGTTGTTCAATGATAACCGTGCAGCGGTGGTATTGGCATCGGGTGCGGGAGGAGGATGGAGGACTCGACACCTTCGCATTCGAGCGTTTTGCCTGTCAGAAGCATTGTCAAAAGGGGAGCTGACTCTTGAGCACAGGAGTGGAGCATGGTTGTGGGCTGATGCTTTGACAAAGTCGCTTCCAGCACCTTCGTTGGAGCGATTCTGCCGAGGAGTGTTCCTATGCCAGAAAGAGAAGAAGGAGGAGGTCGAGCCCCATATCCTTCCGGGTGAAGAGAAGGTGAAAGTCTCCAAATGTATGGTGATGATGTTGGCTGGTGCATCTTTGCTTCCTCGAGGATCTGCCAGTGAGGTATGTGAGAAGGGTGAGACTACGGCTTCTTCGGGCTCCTCAATGGTGAATGACATTGGATGGCTCGTGATGTTGGCCGGTCTTGTGTGCTTGCTCCATATGGTGAAGGAATTTGGGCTTGGACTGGTGCAAAGGTTCATTGCTGGATCGGAGTGCCTCAAGGTCAAGCTTCTAAATGATGATGCTTCCATTCCACAGAAAGGTTCACCAGGGTCGGTGGGTTGGGACTTGTCTTCTTCTATGAGGGTCCGAATTGCTCCAGGCGAACGAAAGCTGGTCTCCACGGGCTTGGCGGTTGAAATCCCAGGATGCTATGGAAGGGTGGCGTCACGAAGTTCACTGGCCTTGCGAGGAGATGTGGCTGGAGGGGTTGATGCGGACTATCGCGGGGAGGTGAAGGTCATTTTGAACCACGGGGACCAGGAGGTATCCTTTGAGGTGGGTGATCGCATAGCACAGTTGGTGGTGGAGAAGATCTCGGAATTCCCAATGAAGGAGGTGCGGGAGCTCTCAGGGTCAGTCCGGGGAGGGCGAGGCTTTGGTAGTTCTGGTGCGGCTGTCAGATCCTTCCGGGCTAGAGAGCAGGACTCCGAGGAGGAAAGCAGTCCTTTTGAACATCATCGTGGAGCTCGGGTACATGAAGGTGGTGAAGGTTCGGAGGTGTTCAATGTGCCTCTGCCTGTTGACCTCAACTTTGAGGTGTACACGTCTCGTGGAGGAGAAACCATGGCCACCTTCTTGCAGCGGTTGAAGGGCGAAGATCTTGGGCATTGTGCTTGGCTGTTGTCCGAGAAGGTGATGAACATCTTGGTGGTCAAGCCGTCAAATGGGGCGGCTCATGAATGTGTGATGAGGTTTCTTGACGGGGTTGTCACCGTCAAGATTGTCCGACATGGTGGGTGGCGAAAGAAGATTTTTGACAGTGAGTTGACCCTTCCCTTAGCGGCATCTGGCTTGTCCTCGAAGGTTGTCACCGTGGCTTGGCTGGAAGATGGGCGAATGTCAATTCGTTCAGATGGCCGCAAAGGGAGTCATGGAATGCACTACCTACGTCAGAAGTGGTTCGGCTATAGCATCTTTGTGCGTTCTGATGAGCCTTCGTTGGGCGTAGCATCGGGAAGTGCTGGATGGTGCTGAGCGGCTCTTTTGATGTGGGGGAAAAGGTCAAGCATGTGAGCGCTTTTTTTGGCATGGCTTCAGTGCGTGTGTTGTTTGCTGCGGGAATCTGGAAAGGCTGGAATGCGACGGGAGAAATTCTATGTCGTGTGTGGCTGCCCCTTAGAACCTGTGGCCTAGAGCGAAACACGCCTGTTGAAATGGAAAGGGGCTTGAGTTTTTTCGAGTTCAGAGCGTGAGAAGACACGCTTGTCGCTTTTGCTGGGTTTCCATTTATCCCGGCTGCGCAGGGAGGGGAGAGCGGAAACCTTCCCATGACATAGATGTGGATGTGTATAGGAGAGGGCATGAATATACCTGAAGCCCTTTTCTTGTCAAGTGGAAAAGGAAACTCGCGCTTTGAGTTTTGGTGCTTAGAATGAGCCCCGTCCCATCCCGGCGCCGGGCAATATACCAATTCTGAAGCGGATTTGTCCTTTATTTATTCGTTAAACATGAGCACCTACGGGATTAGCGGCTTTTCAGCCTTGCTTGCTTTGCGCCTTTGGAATCCCGGCGCCGGTTTTTCAAACCACGGTCCAGCTAAAGAATCGTCTCTGACCCTTTGTTTCCTCTGCTTAAATTTGCATTAGCGCGAAGCTCCCTTGTTCGTTGGAAGTCAGGTTTTCTCTCTAGAGGCATTCGGAGATGTTTCAAAAAGGTTTGCAAACCACCCGCGGGTTTCAGTAGTGCAGCAAATTGAGCCAAAATATGTCAGTCAAATTCATGGCGCGCATTTATGAGGCTCACAGGCCGCAAAGTGATTGCAAGGGCAATCGTGTAACTCGTCTTGCCCATGTCGTGATGTGCAATGCAACGAAATTCGACGCATGCCACGATGTGCTCTCCCCTCAGCCGTGGTTTGATGGTTGGAGCAGCATCGATCAGTTGAAGCAGATGGCAAATCAAACAGCGTGCGGACGCCCAAATGGGATTCGCAGGGAAACATGTTGTTTTTGTGTTCAAACTGCTTTGGGTGCCAGTTTTCAAGACAATCACATATTTTGGATCCCCAGAGTCAACGTCTTGGCGCAAGGTTTTTCAATTGACAGTCGCACGTGGGCAGCATCTTCGCACAAGGTGTTGTCAGACCGTGGATCATTCACTTGTCCATATCGAGACTCGGCTTGTGCGCGGGACCATACCCGATGGGCGCAGGACCGAGTTTTGCTGATTTCTGGAAAAGGCAGTTGGTACCTTGGAAGCGTGCAATGACCACGAATGAACATGTTGTGTGGCTCACCTGCACGGGCATACTTTTGATGTTGAATCTGACTAGTTTTGATAATCTGAGCTGAACATCCTTGAACATCCGCATTGGACCGACGCACGATTTGTCGATCCAAAGAGGGGTAAGTCACGCACGCGAGGTAAGAGCACGCATCCTGCCCGGGATGGCCCGCCAGGATGGGACGCTCCAAAAAAGTGGCGCCCAGTGTTTAGATGGACAAACCTGAGGAGCGGCTAGATTTGGTGCGCTCGCAGGTGACAGCACGGCTTTGGCCAGATATAGCCAAGCAAAACAAATGCAAAGGAAATGGGAGAGCATCCCTCCTTTGCAAAATGATTAGTATCACGCTGAGACTGGGCTGCGCTGGAAGGTCCTAGGCCCTCGGACTTTTGGGCAATGCCAATAATAAGAGGGCCATTGCAAGTAGGTTGGAGACCATAAGAACAAAGAAAAGGAAGAAAGGTCTAATAATACTTATTGTGAGGTTCGAGGCCATTGCAAGTAGCAAGTAGGTTTGAAGTCAATTTGAGGCCATAAGAAAAAAGCAGACAGGTTCAAAAATATACGTAGTTTACTATTAGGTTGGAGGCCATCGCAAGTAGATTGGAGGCCACAAGCAAGAAGAATAGGAAGACAGGAGGCCGTCGCTAGTAGGTTGGAGGCCATCGCAAGTAGGTTGGAGGCCAGAAGAAAAAGGAAAAGGAAGAAAGGTTTTATAATCTAATTTGAAAGGCGCGGGCTCGCTTTTCTCAATTGTGATCTTGGGCCTAAAATGCCCGTCCACGTGAACTCAACCAATGCCTGGGCGACGTGTCTATGCTAGATTCTGTCACTCCTCCTTCACTCAGGCATCTGTGGCACAAACGCACGAGCTGACCCGTCTTGTAGCGCGGACAGCCTTCTGCAAAATGCAGATTGTTCCGGCTGGCGTCATTTTCAGCCGACGCATTCGCTCTTCAAGTCTGGAGCTATGCTTCTCAGCGATTTCTCACTCTTGCAGAAATTCCGCTACATTGACATGTTCTTTCATCTTCTTCAAGTCTTGTTCGAGTTCCTCTATGTACAGGTCTCTCAAGAAGCATTCGTTCTCAACTTCTTGTAGATCTTGCTTTGCTCGATCTTTGGATGGATCATCACCCCACCCTTTCAACTTGCACACTCCAGTAAATCTCCTTTGTCTGAATCACGGCCCTCACATTCTCCTTGATGTAGGCCTTCGTGCCATCGAGGAACTCATGGATGTAGTTCTTAAGCCAATTGATCAGGCTCAAGGCCCCGATGCAAGAGGAAGTGCATAGCATCATCCAAATCCAATCACTCTTCTCATCTTCCTTCACTTCCGTTGAAGCGCTGTTCACCTTGTCGATCGTGGCAAGCAGCATCAGAAGTCCAATCCTGAAGTCTTTGCTCTTCCCAAACTTCTTCACGCCTTGCTTCAACTGGTACTCCTTCTCAATTTCACGGAACTCCGGCTCACCCATGCAGTCACCTACAGAGTCCACCATGTGTAGCATGTACTGGAGGCCGCGAAGTCGTTTCTTTGGCAAGTTCTTGGCGCCAATGTCGGCGCTGTTGAGGTCTGTTGGGATTGGTGCCACAGAGAGGATCTTCTCACGTTCTTTCTGTTGTATCCATAGCATCGAAGCATCAAGGTGTCTCACTCGGCCGATACCTTGTCTCTGGGTCATGCCTCGAGCCACTGAGCTATTTGACCTTGCTTTCATCTTGCGAGCACCTCCGGTGATTCTATTCCAGAGATGTCTCACCAGCATGCCTTCTGAGCATCCAGCCACCAGTGCCATGAACTCGCTCTCACCCGAGGAAAGGGCGATGGCCTTTTGGCCCCTGACTTTGCTGTCGATGAGGTTGCCATCTAGGAACACTTGCATCGAAGATGTCGACGTTCGATCATTCTTGTACCCTGCATGGTCTGAGTCGGTGACAATCTCGACCAGGTGCTCCTCTGCATCTCCCACTTCTTCAATCTCAATCATCGACTGGCCCTTCTTTCGCTCCTCAAGCCTCACACCATATCCACCAGTTCCAAAGAGATAGGAACAGGTGCGCCACGCATTCTTCAAGGCGTGTTTTGTGGGCTTTGCCATGTGTCGGGCCAAGCACTAGATGGCATATAGTGCATCAGGTCGTTCTCCGGCCATATACATCAGCCGCCCCACAATGCTCTTGTACTTTGTGATTTCAGATCCTTCTAAGACTCCCGAGTCATCTTTCTTCGTGAAGTTTGCATCCAGAGGGGTCTTTCTGTAGAACTTGGACTAGATGTCAATGTCCTTCTCGAAGCTATCATATTGCTTTCGGTCACATCTGATGTCGCAGTGTCTCATGCACAAATTGAACTGCCTCTTCAGGTAGAAGAACTTGTCTCCTTGTCGAAATGGGCCTTTCTCCTCTACATTCCACTGCTTCTCCTCCTTGAAGTATTGGATCAGCTCTCTCACTTTGTCCTCTCGCCCAACCATGAACGCCTCGTCCACGTGTACTGTGAGGTACAAGAGGTTTGGCATCAGCATCAAAGTGGGCTGCATTAGATCCTGCACCATACCGAAGTCCCTGCGCGCAGATGCAAACAAACTGAACCATTGCGATGCAGCTGTCCTCTGTCCTGGAAGGCATCTGAAGAGTTTGTAGATGCGGTCTTCAATCTGCACACTCAGCTGTTGGTTGCGCCGCCATGAGAAAGGCGTCCTTGATGTCCAAAGTGACCACTACGAACTCGCTCCTCACGTTCAACAAATAGTGTATCAACGTCATTGGCAGCATCATCATTGATGTAGGAGCGAACGTTGCCTCAAGATCTATGCTATTTCTGAACTGCCGGGCTACTAATCGTGCTCTTCGAAAACATCCTCCTCTTTCCAAGCGATGCTTCCAGCACATGACCATCTTCGCGCTGATGATGTAGCCATCAGTCTGTTCGACCTCTGCTCGATCTGTTTCCAGCATGGCCGGCATCTCAAGCATCCTTTGGATCTCTGTGTTGTGTGCTTCCTTGTCGAGCAATTCAAGGTCCTCATCCGTCACCTCTGGAGGGTCATCTCCTTCTTCTCCTTCATAACCCATCCATTGCTCCTCAAGTAGTTCATCTGGCACCAGTTCCATGTCCACATCTTCGTCTCCGTGAGGTTCAACTCCCACTGCATCTACCCCCGCGTAGTGCGGTGGATACAAATGGCCTGTGTTGTGCGACGGAGACATTCTGGGCGATCCTTCTGCTTCTACTCTCATCTCTTCTCCTTCGACTTGTAGCGCTCCTTCAACACGTCCCTTCTTCTCCTCACTCGCTTCCTCTGTGTCTCCCGGCCTCTTCACTGCATGCTTCCTTGGAGAATCTGACGCATCGATCTTCCTACTCTCTCTTTCACCTTCACTATTGGCACATTCGTCGGTGTCCTTGGCGCCGCTGCTGTTGATGGGCCACCCATTGTCAGTGTGATCCCAGGTGTCATAGGCTGGCACCCTGGCGCTGGTGTGACCACACCTGTTGCCACATCCTGAGCAATGGCAGTTAGCTCCTCCTCACTGGCTTCCATCTCCAAAGTTGGCTGGCGATGCCTTTGTGCCTGTCCAGCATGTTTCATCAAGATGCCTTGCGCTGACTAGCTCCATGGTAGCCCCTTTGCAGTGAAGATCTCAGGGCCACTGAAACTGTCCTCAGGTGACAACCTGCGAATCGTCCTGGCTTCATAGGCTCCAGTTGTGGAGAGGACCACATGATTGTCGTTCCAAGGATGTGTTGTCACCCAAATGCCCTTCTCAAACACTGCACTTCCTTTGTTTCGGACTGCACGTTTGAACAGCACACTTTCTCCAAACAAAGCCAACTTCCCACGATAGGGATGTCCTGTTGCCAGTTCATAACTTGTCCTGCTAACTCCATCCAGCACTCTGAATCTGTTGATCAGGAATGAAGCGTGCTTGAGTGACCACGGGCAGATGTCAAATTAAAACTTCCTTCAATGTTGATGCGGGCCTTGTCCTCTGCATACCATCGCAAGCAGTTTGCCATCCTCCTGACTGTCTGTACGCCCGCTCAACCTGACCGTTTGAAGCATGTTGGCCAGTACCCGTGAGTCTGCATTCCTGACTTGCTGCACTGATCTGAGGATCTGTCTTGTCGCTCTCTCACTGTCGGCCTGAATGATGCACGAGTCTCTAGCTGAGTTCTCTAAGGCAAACCTGACAATCTCTTCAGTGATAGTCTTCAAACTTGCAGTGCCTTTAGTCGGGACTGGTACTGCGTGCATGGCCTTTGTTTCGGAGGATGTCATGACCAACGTCATCTTGTCGGAGAATATGACCTCATCTAGTTCCACCTCCTGTGGTCGTTCTGCCTCTAGCTCTTCCATCTCCTCGCCTTCGTCCTCTGACCGTTCCACGTAGCCGAAGGCACCCTCAGTCATGGGATACGGTGCAATGGGGACCTCACTTCCGTGTTCCCAGTAGTCTTTGAACTGTGAAGGAGAGAAGAAGCTCAATGTCCTCTGTGGGTCTGTTGCCAAGCTGATCTTTCGAAATGCCTGTGCTCCCAATCGCGTCCAAAATCTTTCTTTTCCTTTGACCAACGCCATCCTGGCCTTGTAGTCTTTCTCAATACTGCTCGATGGATCGACCAACTGCGTGGCTACAGGATCACTATAGACAGCCACACCATTGGGTAGACGGTGCCACCCCGGTGTCATCTCCAACTCCTTGACATACTTGCTCAAGTATCCTTGCAGTGCCTGCGCCCTTGCTGCGTCCTCCTCTCCAGACTTCTGCTGAGGCACCGGGTTCTCACTTGCTTGTACAGCAAAGATCCTTGCCTCACACTGCAGTGAATTTCTCTCGGTGTTCAATGGGATGTCTACTGAGCGTCCTTCATGTCGTACGTGCAGACTGCCGTCAACTTTGCCCAGGGACCAACCCCTCCTCAGCAGCTTTCCAGCACATAGGATTGGGCGTTGGACATTTCCCAGGACGAAATCCTCGTAGATCTCGATGGTCTTCCCGCTCCTGTCCACCATTCTGACCTCAGCTCTCGTCATCCCATCATGGGCAATCTTCCGCCCTTGGGCGTCCACCATCTTCAAACCACCATCTCCTTCTCGTCGCCCTCTAACACTATGGCATAGTCCTTTGGCAGTACAGATATGTCTGCACCACTGTCCAGTGTGGTCAAACAGCTCCCAGTCGCCTCATTGTCTTGCGTCCTCACCATGCTCACGATCATCTCCTCTTCCTCAACATCCTGCAGGTCCATGGCCACTATAGCCACGTTGTCTGGCACTTCCACTGTTGGCTCAAAGCACTCCTGGTACTCGAACTCCTCCACGTCATAGAACTCTTCCATCTCGCAGAGCTCCATCGTCACCATGCCTACACGCCACGGAAAGTTGTCTCCTCGCTCCTCCCGTGGTGTAATCAAATCGAAGACTTCCAATGATCCTGCATCCGGCGGGGTTTGTAGTCTCACCATCTTCACTGAGGCTGTTGTCGTCGTAGCTCCTCCACCAGTGTTGCCAGTGGACGATGAGGTAGCTCCTCCGGGATTCTGTTGCTCCTCAACCTGGTTCACTCTCTTCCAGCAGTCACGAGCAAAATGGCCCGTCTTGCCACAGACGTGACACGCACCACTCTTTGCGCTTCCCTTCTCACTTGTCTTTCCTTTCCCTGGACCTTTATCGCAGAAGCTCTTGCCTTTGTCAGCTCCTTTCCAAGAGCCTTTACCATCTTTGCCATACTTCCCTTTGTCTTTGCCTTTATCTTCCCTTTGGCGTCCTTTCCTTTTCCTTTCGAGCCTTTCTTTCCTTTGCCAACCTTCCCAACATAGTCCACCTCCATTGGAGTCGCTTCGTCACCGGTGGTCCTGGCGGGAAGCATCAGCGAGTTTGCAGAATCCCACTTGGTCGTCACCGCCTCAAGCTGGATGATCCTGTCTTTGAGTTGCTCGTATGTTGTCGTATCTGTGAGCCATAGATGAAGATGTTGGCGAACCTGCAAAGGGCAGGCTAACAGGATGGATGCCACTTTTGCATCTTCTGAGTACTTCTGCGATGAAATGCGCTCGTACTCCAAGACCAAAGCCTCAAAACTGCGGCAATTGCTCTGACTGTCTTCCCTTCCGCAAATTGGATGCGGGACAACTGGCTGAGCAGGGCCAATGCCCTGGCCCTTGTCGCCGGTTGCATTTCTTTCAACAAAGTCTGCCAGGCTTCGAACCCGTTCTCACTCTTGACATGGCGGATCAGCTTCGATGGCCGTTGCCTCAAGTACGAAGTCAGCAGGCTGTACAGTCCTTCGCTTTCGCGTCCACGTTGTTTTCCACCATGTCCTTGCTGGCCGAGATGGAGGGGTCCAATCCCTTCACATAATTGAGGAAACCAAATTTCCAATCTCCCCAGAACTTCAACTCTGCATCTCTTCCATCCGGTTTGAACACATCTGGTGCCTTTAGATGTCTTGCCCATCCTTGCGTTGACTGGTTCAATGCCAACCTCTCCAGGGCAGTTGCCACTTGTCGTAGGCTCTCTTCTGCCATTGACCTCAGCCCAGCGACCTTGGGGATGAATGTCTTCGTCTCCACAAAAACAAGGGGTGTAGGTGCTCCAAATGCCTAGCTCGCTCAACTTGTCCTCTTCTGCGCTATCTCTCAAAGCCTCAATGCGCTTCACGAATTTCCACTTCGCTGGCACCACCACAATCACCTCTTTCAACTCTGTCTGGTCCTGTCTTCTGGCCACCACTACTGAAGCTCTCACGACCTTTTCACTTCTTATTCACTTGATCTTGCTCAGGTGCTCCTCAGTCTCCACCACCAATGTATGGATCCTTCTCACTCGTGCTTTGCTCATCAGCGGCGAGATGGAATTGGCCTGGTAGTACTGCACTTCCTGGCTTGTAGCAGTTCCAACTCCTCCAGCAAGACCAGCTAGTAGCAGCAGCTCAATGAGCCAAATTGAAGTGAAGGAAGGTCCACCCCTGGATCGTGTAGATCTCCTTGTCCACGTCGTAGTGGATGCCGTGGAGCTTCCGCTCGTCGTGGTGCTCGTAGTGCCACGTGGGTAACGGAGCCCCGGTTCAGTACGACCAGGGCTCCGCTACCATGAAAGGCGCGGGCTCGCTTTTCTCAAATGCGATCTTGGGCCTAAATTGCCAGTCCACGTAAACTCAACCACAATGCCTGGGTGACGTGTCTATGCTAGATTCTGTCATAATTAATATAGTTTACTATTAGGTTGGAGATCATTGCTAGTAGGTTGGAGGCCATCGCTTGTAGGTTGGAGGCTCCAACGGATGCTGCCTACACTCCTTTTGTCGCGCCAGTTGCTTTCTGTTCCAGTACTCGCCTTGGACAGGTTCTTTGACCAGGCGCAGTCGGCTGACCCAAAGCAAAGTGCTTTGAAAATGCTCCGAATACTTCAGGCGCAGCCAAAACCCTAAGTGAACAGTAATGACCTCAACAGTCCATTAAGCCTGTAAAATCAGGTCTTCACGAGTCAGTGCGAAATCAAATCATTTTTCGCCCGGCAAAAATCCGCCCGCCGCATACACATTGCCATCTTCATCTTGCCCTGTGTCGCCGAATCCCCCACCACGCGTGTGTGTGGGAGGCAAAAATCCGCCTGCCGCATACACATTGCCATCTTCG
>CAXAMN010008857.1:234428-249867 GCA_963970005.1 Durusdinium trenchii
AGGCCAGGAGCCCCTAGTAGCGTCCTTGCTCCTAGTAGTGAGGCCAGAGGATTTAGGCTCGAGCCCACCGTCCTTTAGCGGACCTGGCAATCCCGTCGCCCCACGCAAGTGGGGTACTGATCGAGCCATGGCATGGGACACTTTGCCCATTACTACATCCTTTGATTGTCGGACTTCATGGAATAAAGCTGGGTATTTTCGTATTACACCTGTCCAAGTCTTGCAGCGGAATGTGCATTTCACTATTCTGTCTGTTGCAGACGCCGAAGGGGTTACGATTAAGCTGAAGATTGAACGATCTTTGCTACCTCTGTTCCATACGGCACATTCAAGCATGATTAGGTTCTGGTACGAGGGAGGCAATCTCCGGTTTGGATGTCAGCGTCCAGAACAGGCATTTCCAGAGGATGAGTTTTTGACCAAAGATCAGCCCAATATCCCACGGAGCACATGGGATCCTACCTACAAGCCGATGATGGAAGGCTTTGAGCCCTGGGCTCAACATTTCGAGTCCTCCGAGTTAAGTGCAGGGTATGGCCTGGTCTCTGAGGCAGATGAGTTCCATGAACCATGGATGGCAGGTCGTTTTGGTCTATGTGACTCTTTCGATTCCATGCCATTTCACCGAAATGATGTACAGCCATTCCAGCCGCAGGGCCAAACCAGATCACCAGTATGTGGCAACTCGGCAGGGTCCGTCTTCGAGCATGAAGACTATCCGGAACCCTGGATGTATTCCCATATTATTCCTGCCAGCAATCATGGTGACGACTGGGGACAACCTTTTGACGAAGATTATCCGGAGTGGTTCAGACCATCATCTACTCTATCTAGCACTTCAGCTGGCAATATCTACCAGGTTTGCTCCCCAGATATACAAGCTGGAAGATCGAGTACATCACACAGAAACCAGATGTCAGACGATACTCCACAGTACCAAGGATGTCAGTGTGGTTTTTACCGCCTGTTTACTTGGGCTACAAGTCGCCTATCCCAAGTCCTCCAAAGCACCAACGTGCAAACGTCGGACAAGAGAGCCCAAGACAATACAAGACGTGCACAGCTTTCGTTGCTTGGATCATATGCATTTTCAACAAGCCAGACATGTTTCAGTGGTCTTCACCACATGATCTGTCAGGGATTGCACGAGCCATATTCCAATTTTGCATCACAAAGCCGGAATTCACAATCTACACTTAATTCATGCCAGGGTTCCGTACCCATTAAATCGATGGCACCCACTGATGATTTCATCCGTCATGATGGCCCTGACGATTTTGTGAAACAATTTTGGGAGCGCGACGTCGAAGTTCAGAAAACACCAAGTCCCTTTTATTGTGACATGTTTGATCTCTACCAGTTTTGTCGGGTACATCGGATCAGTTGCACCAAGCGTGGTTATGGCAAACCTAGATCCACAGATGATAGATCACCAATGGACAGACGGACAAACCATTCTTTCGATGTCTCGCATTTGTTCCACAAAAGCAAAGTTCGGCCAAAAGCCAGATATCCCGATATCGACCAACCAACTGATGACAACCTGGGTTGTGTACCTGCTGTTTCTCCATGTCCGGAATGGCCAAAAGAGAAACCATTTCGGGGTACACGAGATGCATTGATTCCTCCTCGGGTTCGTCTTCTGCAAACTAGTATCTCCTCGCCAAATCAAAGTATTTGCTCAACCGACCAGAACGGATATACACCACAACAAAGCATGAGTTTCATCGACAGTGAACACAGGATTCCACCCGCCAGACATCTCATCCCACAGACTTTCATTCGTCCAACATCGGCACCTGAAGAATCATCCTCTTTGTCAAGCTGGATCAACTTGGTGTCAGATCACTATTGTGCTTTTGACAACTGGGAAAGTCCACGGCCGAGATCTTATTTTGATGACACTCTTCGAGCAATACGCCAAAATTACATCCACCAACACGATGATGACATTTGCACTGATTCTTGTGATTTGGCCTCTTGCGATCATATCCTTGACTCCAGTCCAGAATTGGTATTGGGACAAGCTTTCAACAGCCAGTCTCAATTTCATACCTGTTTGAAGCCATATGCTTGTCGAACAGCGGATACAGACATATTACCTTCTCTCCAGATTGACTCGTACTTCCACGCCACTCAGTGCGGTATTCGTCCATCAGATAAAGTTTTGATCTATAATTTCCGAGCACATTGGGCACGGATGACGAGCTTTACAAAGAATACGATCTGCAAACAACGTCCACTATATGTGACTACCTCTAGCGGGGCTGTACCCGACTACCATCCGCATATCACGAATTACAGTACTTTATTGGTGAGCCTAACTAGGCTGGCACCTTTGTACAGACCGAAAGATTCAGCTCTGGCTCATGACGTCCTGGACCCAGCTTTGCTACAACCACCACAACGTGATACCATCTATCGTGGGGCTGTACCCGTTTCCAACAACATTGTTCAGGCTGGTTCTACTGTATTTGATGAGCAAGATACACGACTCATTCGTTCTGCCAGTTTGTGGCCATCCAATGCGGTCCCTACTTCGAGTGCCGACTCAAGATCGTATATTCAGTTTCCCTCCAACATTGAAGATATTCTACCAGTCGTGGATCAAGAGATCATGATTCAATCTCCACACCATTTTACCACATCCAGTGGGACTGTACCCATCAACAACCATGGTGAGATCCACATCTATGACCAACCGATCCTTGATGATATCTCAAGTTATTTTTCTCATCGAGATCCTCTACTCCGAAATGTTTCCTTTACATCATTCCGTGACAAGACAGTGACTGAATGGGATGCCTTACCTGGCACCAGATTGCAGGAGGTTTACATCAGCACACCTTTAAAAGGCGTTTGTCGACAACTATTGCAACCAGATCATCGGAATATCGATGAGTTTGTGACTATGGATCACTCATCCCGTCTCTCACTGTCCAATTCAACCACTCAACTGTGGTTCAAGCCCTTCGAGTCAAATACACACTCCGATTTTGCTACAGCATTCTCAGGGACAACTGCTAGCCGTGATCACACGTGGGGCAACTTCGAGTTTCGAGGTTGGAGCCAAGCAGTCTATACAGGAGGACATCCCGCTTGGGGGCGTTGCCAAATTATTCACATGGCACCTAACCCACCTTTCGCAGAACGATGTGCAACTGCATTGCAAGACAATGGGTGGTTAGCATCCGATGAAGCACTTTGGTTCTTACGCAAGCTGAAGGATTGGAGAACTGATATTAACATTTGCCCGATCATTCAATGGAGTCCCAGTCGAGATCTCCGTCATCTTATGGCTGCAGAGGACCAACTACAGTTCACCAACCATCGTCTGAACATTTTATTGTTCCTGGTGGAAGCTCACTGGTGTGCAGTTGAAGTTGATCGTCGGACAGACCCAGTCCATGTGGTGCTTATCCAATGGCCATCAGAGCATCATACAACGGCGGTCTTAGAACTGTCACGTATTTTGCAAATTCCACCTCACAATATGCTGGTCACTTTCGACTCCAACCATGAAGTTTTGACCAT
Source organism: Durusdinium trenchii (assembly GCA_963970005.1). Lineage (NCBI taxonomy): Eukaryota > Dinophyceae > Suessiales > Symbiodiniaceae > Durusdinium > Durusdinium trenchii. Next base: position 237,963 of record CAXAMN010008857.1, read on the forward strand.
GTGTGGCTGGACGATACTATTTCGATGGTACCATAATTTTGCCATGCAGACCTGTCTTCAGCCTATGATTCATGTAACCAATCAGCATCAAGCTCAATTCGATCGAGTGATTTTGCGATCCCAACAACATTGGCATCGCACAAATGCTACACCTGATCTCCTTCGGTTCGCTGTTGAATGCCGTAGCGCTTTTATGTCAGAATATGCAAGCAATCAACCAGACTCTCGCTTGCCACAAGGAGTGGATACTGTGATGTTCGTAGGTCCGCAAGAGGAATACGTGCAAGAAATTTGCCAAGTTCCTAGACCGCCCACAAATCGAGAAAGGGAAATTAACTACCTCCGAACCATGCTCATACAGCCAGCATGGATGACGAATTTCGAGGTCGAACTCGTATTGCGCACAGTTCGTATGCAGGTTCTTGACAGATATCTCCCATGCCCTTTGCACTTTGACACAGCCAAAGAAAGTTTTGAATCCTTGTCAGGCGATCTTCCAAGTGTGGCCGGCTATACCAAGGTTCTATTTTTCATTACCTTCAATTATCACTGGATATCTATTTCAGGCCTTAAGCATCAACATCGCTGGATGCTGACTGCAGCCGTGCCGGCTCCTGAAGATCCTCACCTAGCTCCCTTGTTTCATGCAGTTGCAGCACTACTCGAAACGTCTCCTGACCGGATTCATGTTCAAGCTACCGCTACACAGTCACACCAGCACCTCTGCGGATGGATACTTCTACATTCTCTCCAAGAGCACTGTGAAGTGTCCTTGACCCATGACACCACCACGCTCCTGCAAAGAATTGCAGTCATGCCTAACTCCCGGATCAAGAATTTACTTTTCGAAGAGGCCTTGAGCACATGGACCCGACATGCACCAAATCAAGATGTTGTCGTTTTTGCTACACAAGTGAGGACCTTCTTCCTCGCACACATGGATATGTGGGACTCTCAAGCAACTATCCACTTCGGTGGTATGTTTCCTCAGCCCGCTATGACACCAGCACGTGCGTCGTGGAACACAGTTTCTTTGCCAACTAAGGCGAAACTCCTCCAAAAAATTCGTGGGCGCGTCCAGCGACCGTATGTGTGTCCATGCATCCAACGTGTTACGGCCTACATCATCATTGACCGACTGCTAGATTCCGACGCCAATTGTGCTTTGTATGGCGCATTTATCAAGCCATCCCCTCTGAAATGGGCAACTCATTTTTGTGGGGAAAGAGTATCACATGCCATTTGTACGCATGATCAGATTACTGAAGTTGTCATTCAAGTTCCAAAGCGATATGCAGAGCTGATACCGTTACATGTCGAAGCAATTGTCTACCAAGGCCAGGTACATTTCCAATCATCTCAAGCCATCATTTCCATTATGGACTTAGAGTCTGGAATTCGAGTTTTTCGTACCGGTCGTAACCATCCCACTACCAACTTTGACATGGGCGAGTTTTGTTCAGGAGCATTTAGCGGATGGACGCAAGCGACTAAGATTCTGGAAACTATGGGGTACACCACGGCTACCAAATTTGCAATCGACCATGACCATTGTGTTGCCACCTGGTATTCCAGGAATTACACAGCTGACGCGATGGCGGCTAAGCCTGAAGATGTGTTTCAATTGCGTGATGAGTGTTTTTACTATCGTGAACTACCCATTACGTTTCAGACTGATTTAGCACTGGGCTGGTATCTCATTTTCTGTGAACCTATCGGAATCGCAACTGCGTCACCCCCATGTCCGGCTTTCTCTAGTGCAAGTACAGCTGCAGGTCTTGAGAAGGCAGAGGGACAAGTGATTATAGATACTCTGCTGAAAGTGATGCTGTTGCAACCGAAAGTGCTTGTCCTGGAAGAAGTCGCTAATTTACGGACACATGCACACTTCCCTTTAGTTTTGGAGCTCCTCAATTGGGGCAATTTTCAAGTTGCATGGCAAGAAGTCCTTAACCTAGAAGAATGGCTTCCGCAATCCAGACCAAGACTTATTCTGATCGCCATTCGACGATGTGCATATGGTCTTAAGCATTTTGCATGCCAACCATGGCCATCAAATCCTCTTGGACCGACCTCTTTGCGAAATTGCCATTGCCTCCTTCGAGACACAGCTACCCTCGAACTTATGTCGGCACCTTTGGATTGTGACATCGCAAAGCTCTACCTTGATCCATCCAAAGTCCCAGGAACTGCCCCAAGAACTTTTCAGGACACAGTTCGTTTCCGTTTACGTACTGAGCAAGATCGTGTACAGTGCCTCATGACAAGTTACGCGTTTGGGCACGAATTTGATGCAACGTCAGCCACACCAAAGGGTATCTTTGGTAACCTCATCAGACATAATGGATGCATCCGCTTCCTCGCGGGACCTGAGCTGCTATGGTTGCAAGGACTTTCGGTCCCGTGGAAAGGTCCAATCCATCCACGTTTACTGAATCATATCGTCGGCAACGCCATCAGCATACCACATGCACTCTTAGGACTTCTCAATGCACTGTGTCATTTCTCACATCTTGAACTGGATACATTTCCTCACGAACTATTTCGAGTGGCGATGCAATCCCGCCTTCATGCAGTAAACTCAGATTGCTTTGTGGATCCTAATACGGGCACTTTCTCTGTTGTGCCGAAAGAAGTCCCAGCTACATTGCCGTGGGATGCCTGGGAGGAATCCCAGCCACCCTTAACTCGAGTTGACTTGCTTCAAGGCAATCGACAAAGATCGATTTGCGTACAGCCAGGTTTGCCGATTTTGCCCATCTTTCGATCCCTGTTTAAGTCGCATACCATCGAGCACATTTATTGGCTTCCTTTCAATCAAGTAGGTGTGGCATTACCTCTGGTTGATACGGATACATTTTGTGGTGGCCGGATGACGTTCTCCTTACCAGACTCCTATCGCTTATGTATCCAGGAGACATCCTTCCAAGAGATGGCAACAGAGTGGACAACCATCTTTCTGCCAGATCGTTTGGTTATTTGCCAAGTGTCAGCCTCTACCACGATCTTCGACCTTACATCATTCGTTTCCCACGAGCGGTCCATGCCATATCAGCTGTGCAATCATATGCTAAAAAGCTGGAACTCCACGGCTCGTCCACCGCAGGCCATTATCGCCCGTTGTGTCGAAGCCTTTGTGCCTTATGTGGAACAACATTTTCAGGGCACTTTTGTCGATATGGGGGATTGGCTTCAAGTCCATTTACCCATCAGCCAAGCAACAGAATTCCTACAGAATTGTCATGGCAGCGGACTTACCGACCTCTTATGGGCATTCGGGCATTATGATCCTCCCAGCATGCGCTCAGCTTTTCGTAGATTCGGTGGCCGTGCGAAACATTCTCGCTGCACATATCACCACGTGGTACATACCACCAAGTTCAAATCCTACTACTAACACGGTTCACCTATCCCTCAAGCTATGGGCAACAGTGATTTGGGAAGGTCATCTACCGATTACAACCAAGACAGACATTTTCGCATCAGCATGGCACGCTGCAAGTGCTTTTCTCGGTCCACAAGTCCAGGTCAGATCCATTCTGAGAGGTAAAAGGTTATCGCCAGAAGAAAGTTTTGCTGGGTATATTGCTCAAGAAGAAAAAGATTCTCCCCTAAACAGAGTTCACTTGATTGGAGTGCTATCCGGGGGTGGCAGCAAAACCGATCTTGCTCTTCGCACAAACCAGGCCATGACTGACTTCCTTTTACAAAGTGGAGCTTCGAGCATCCAAACACCACAATTCGTCAAAGACGTTTTGACTTTGGCAGGTGTTACCAGAATTCAACAAATACTTGCCATGAGTGACTCGGAAATGAAGCTTGAGCAAATCAAGCAGACAGCTCTATACTACCACATACCGTTGCCGGACTTCGCTGATTTTCAGGCCGACACGACCAAACGCATTCGCAAATTTGTCGCAAGGCGCTTTCAGCAGACCAATGTCCATAAAGCCGCAGATTTTCGTTTGTCCGACCACTTGTTCCACGATACAAACGGGGAATCCATCTCGCATGGTACGGACTCAACCAAGTCACAGGGAGTCTTTTTGATCGACGCCCAAGAAGCACTCGAGTTTCAGCAGAATCACCAATCAGCTTCTCTACCATGTATCATGGTAGTTTTGGGACCTACCTGCCCACTCGAGTCGAAGTCCTGTCATCCTTGCAATTTACCAGCCACAGACGCACAAGACGCCAAAGTCGTGATAGCGGCTTGTGTCCACATGTTAGGCACGGCTAAGGCAGTGTTGCGTGGTGCCGATCAGGATGACATTAATACGGAACCCACCTCTGTTGTCGCATTCACCGCATGGCGCTCCGAGCTTGCTGACTCCCTTTGGGGTCAACTGTGCGACGGTCCATTAAAGACAATATGGAAAACTTTCTCGATCGATCCCACACGAAACGTGGTGAACAAGCCTTGGGGTCGAAGTTGGCGGAACAATAACCAGGCCGTAGAACCAGAGCAAGCCGAGAGCTTCCAAGTACATGTCCGACTCTACACCTCCAAGATCTCCGCAGTTCTTGCCCAGTCGGGATCACAAGGCATATTCGTCAATCCAAAGACTGCCGACGGAAATCTGATCGATACATCATATGCGGTGGTCTGGCTCCGCGACCATGACCATACCCAAGCATTAGAAGCAGCAAAGAAGATTCCCGAGCATGCAGGACTAGTTATCTCCTTCCGGGGGAAAAAAGGATACGGCCTCAGAGTGCCCAGTTCAGTGTACGAAGAAGCACAGAATCTCCTTACTCCATCACTTCCTAAGCAAACACACATTCCTGCAAACTGCTTCGTAAAGTTGTCACCATTGCCGCACGGCGTTACTGCCGATGACATTCGAACTTGGATTGAAAAGCAGGCACTTAGAATGCGTCCTGTCCGTAGTCTTGCTCCTAATACGTGGCTCCTTGCTGCAAGCGATAAGATCGAGGCATGCCACTATTTGTGGGGTAAATCTACAGTTCTCATTGCGCCAGTCACATCGACAGTACCAGCTAAACCCACTATTGTGGCCGGTGGTATGAAGGCGCAGCCTGTCAAACCAAGTCTACCACCTATTCAGTTTGCCAGTGATTCCAGTACCCCGGACACCTGGGACCCATGGGCTCAGTGGAACCCATCCCTAGGTGATGCCACTTCACGGACACAATCCACCAGCAACTCAGATCCCTCTCGTGTCTGGTCCTCAAAGACCAGTCAATCCTCTAGATCATCCAATCATACATCAGCATCTCAGGCATCAGATATCGCAGCAATTCAGATCCAAATTCGTGACTTAACCAAGGCCACCAAGGCCAGCCAAGACAATGAAACTAAGATCAGGCAAGATATGCAAAATGAGTTTACGCGAGTCCGTGCTGAGATGCGCACGCAGATCGAGACTTCAGAAACATCCATGCGCGCTACCCTTGATCAACGAATCCATTGCCTGGAAAAGAGTCTCCAAGAGACTAATATCGGCATGAAAGAAGGGTTCAGCGCAATTCTTGCCAAGCTTGGCCAGACATGTCCAGACGATTCAGCCAAACGAGCCAAATCGGACGGAGCCATGCAAATCGAGCCACCATCATGAGTCCTTGAGAGTGCCAAATTCAATGCATTTAATCCAATGCAAGATAGCAATGCTGTAAGTCAGACAGTCCAATATCTCAGTTTCCGGGATTTGATACTTGTTGTTTGCAACACGAATGACGATCCTTTTTCTTTTGCCCGTTTTTCGGACAGGTTTAGGCTGCCTGACTCTCAGCCAATTCAGATACTCACTATGTGGTTTTCACCACATAACATCTCAACCAGTGGATCCCTGCGATTACTTTCCAGGAGTCTGTGTCCTCATTCCATGACACACTTCATGCCTCAGGAGCCTCGTAGATGTAAGTACCAAAGATGGTATCGAACATGCTTCATCACATTGACCACGTTTTTTGAGGATACTACTCGTTCAAGAAACTTTTCTTATGGCCTCAAAGTCGGCCCGGCTTTTGGCCCAGAACAATCGATATACCAACTCAGACAAGAATGGATACATCACACGTACTATTTCCGAAATAATCCAAGACATGAATCTTTCTTGGCCAAAAGCACGCACTGTCAGGACACCATCAGGCGTGAAAAAATCTCCTTTTGTGTCCCACTTGGATGGATTTTCTTCAGGGAGTTTATATCCCATTTGTGTACTAGCTTTCATCCATCTCATCAGCGATGCCATGACTGGAAATGCTCCGTACGGATTGGAGAGGCATCCAACCCAGGCCCCACCGCATTGTCGGCTACATGTCAACACTTGTCTCTCAGTTTGATCAACCCCACAACCATCTATCGTAAAGAAGATGACTTTCTTGCTCTAGATACTGATATCCTCTGCTTAGCAGAGACAGCAGCCACTAAGACTGTCCAGATGGCTTTTAACCAAGCTCTACGGCCCACACCGTATCAGGTCTTTTGGTCAGCTCCGGTACCTGACAAGGTGGCAAAAGTTGATCCCGCTTTCGGTCACTCCTTGCGGGGTGACAATTTAGGTACCGCAATCATGACACGCCTCTCTTCCCGCGATACAAGGCATACCTTTCCCTCATCAACGTGGGACACATGTCGTTTGAATAGTGTCATCATTTCTACCGGCATTTTAGACTTCCTGGTGGTATCAGCATACTTCCAAACTGGTAAGTCGGCTGAAGCACGGATAGTCAACAATCAACTGTTACATGATATTTGGTTACATGTCACCACCACTACATTGCCATTTATTGTGGCTGGTGACTTTAACACTGATGTCCGAAAACTCGACGCCTTCTCCTTATTTCAGCAAAGCGGTTGTAGTGAGATGTTCGAATTTCACCGCAATGTTTTTGGCTTCGAGCTTCCACCTACATGCAAAGGTGCGACACGTTACGATTCCATGATATACCACCCATTCTTACAGAAATATATCCTACGAATTGATATTGGTCCAGAGCACCAGTTCGCTGACCATTGTGTGGTTCGTGTTCTCCTCAATGTACACACCAGACACTTTGACACTTTCACATGGTATACCCCCAAGTCATGGACAATTTTTCCAATCAACCAAAGCGAGTTCGACAAGCAATATAGTCAGTATCACCGTTTTGTTTCAGACACCCAAGAAGGAGATTCAACTCGTGCCTTGTATAAATGGTCCTCCAACGTGGAAAGCGCTATCGATCGCACACTTCGATGGCAGAAACAAGCCAATCCACTACAATATCCGCAGGGTTTCCTGCCAAAGCTATTTCGAGGCCGTTGCGCTACACCTCGTCTCATTCGTACTTCATGCCCAAAATCGCCCAAGCGTGATAGCATGGGCTATTATGATCCACCTACAGAGGTCACATCCCTCAAAAGCCGACACAAGGTCCGCCAAGTCCGGCGTTTAAAATGCTTGGAACGTCTCTATCAAAAACATAATTTGACCTCCTCTAATGCACCTTGCGGGGAGTCTTCGCCTCAGCTTCGAGATATGACAATTTTGTGGCACACCATTCGTAAGGCCCATGGTTATGGCAGGTCATGGGACCGATGGCTCTTACAGTTCGAAATTGTTGCCGCCGTGCCAGTCGAACTCCCTACCTACGATTTCGTGTACTCAGTTCGGCAGATTACACAATATGATGCAGACCTATATAGTCAACAAGAAGCCAAATTACAGCGACAATCTCAAAAACATGGTCTTGACCTTGATGCGCAGTATAAATCCAGTTCACACTACTACAAGAAGCTTAAAGCTCAAGAGGTAAAAATTCTGCCAGGTTTCCCCGTCCAGCTCCAAACAACCGCCACCTTGTGCAGAGGATCCAAAGGACCACTTCAACTCATCATACACAAACCAGTCACCTTGCGGTTGTTTGCCGCCGCCCGCTTTGGGACGGCAACGCTTCGTGTGTTAGACCAGCAAGACCACCATGTTACCTGTCAGGTATTAGAAGGTCATGTCCCTACACACGATGACCTCATTCAGGACATTTATGCTTTTGAACTACCAGAAATGGCGACACCTTTCCAGACATACTGGTCGCAATTTTGGAATCGGGATTCAGACTTGGATGAACACAGTGACGACTCTTGGCAGGAACTTCTGCAAACGCTTCGTAACCGTATCCCACCTACTGCTCCACTCACGATTCAGTGGAATGACCCTCATCTTTTGTCTCAGACAATTCAACGACTGAAGCCTTTCAAGGCAGTGGGCATTGATGGATGGAGAGCTGAGGAACTGCAGATGCTTCCACCCGCAGCCATACAAGATTTCGCGCATATTCTCGAATCGATCTGGCCCACTGGCCTTTCGGCGCACCAACTCATAGCCCGTGTGATTCTTTTGGCTAAACGAGTCCCACCTACATCCATTTCCGACGGTCGTCCCATTACAATCCTGGGTTACATTAGCCGCCTCACATCCAAACTTATTGCCGACCAATTGTTAAATCAGTGGACGCATACCTGGCCAAGTGCCATATCGGGGGGTCTTCCATTCAGGAGCGTACAACATATTACGTTTATCCAGCAATATCAGATCGAATCAGCTAAGCACCGGTCACTGCCTTGGCGAGGTTTTACTCTCGACCTTATCAAAGCATTTAATCTCTTACCCCGTCGGGTGCTGTATCACTTACTCATCTATCATGGCGCACCACCTCAAGCCATTCGTTTCTGGTTTACAAACCTCAGCCGCATGACTCGTCGCCTGCAGATTCGTCAACAGGTAGGTCCCCCTATCACCATGACTACGGGAGTCCCTGAGGGAGACAGTATGTCTGTCTGCGCCATGCTTGTTGTGTCATCAGCATTTTACTGGACCCTTCAGTCCCCCACTGTTTTTCCATACGCATATGCTGATAACTGGTCCTACCTCACAACCACACAGAGAGATAATCTCCACGCACTCCGGCAGCTGCAACGTTTAGTTGAAGATCTTCGTATGCAGATAGATTATACTAAATCCTGGGCATGGGGTGCTACAAAAGAGGCGCGGTTGGAATGGCAAACGCTCCTTGAGGAGGAATTTCCTGATGATAACCCGGTTTGCATCCTTAACTCAACCAAAGATCTCGGCTGTATGACTCATTATACACGCCATATTACACTGGGACACCTTAAAACAAAGATTAATAGTGCAGTCCAGAGATGTCGTCGACTGCGTTGGTTCCAGACCACCATCACCCAAAAGGCCCAGTTTATCCAAACAGCAATTTGGCCACACGCTTTCTTCGGAGCAGAAACTCAAATTGTCGGGGAAAAGCATTTTCGAACACTCCGACGTGAGGCAACCATTGCCTTAATAGGACCGGAAAAACAGATCTCAAGCTGGCTCGCAGTCCACCTTTTTAGTTCCCAACTTCAAGACCCTCTACTATATGTTATCGCCACAGGACTGTCTTTTATACGTCGGCTCTATCATACCAATCCGCAGCTTGCGCAAGAATTCGTTCAGTCCATAGTCTGTCACAACGGACCGCCCATTGGTCCAGCAGGAGCCATGGCCAGATATTTACAATTAGTTGGATGGTCCCTAGCCACTGACGGCTCTCTCACACTCGATGGCTATTTGTCTGTCTCATTGAGACATGATACCCTTCGATCGATTCGACACATGATTAGACACTCTTGGGCATATTACCTTAATCGTCAGATTTGCCATCGCAAAGGAGTCCCTGTCGATCCTTTCGATTATACCATTTTGTCTCGTGCTCTGCGATCAATGTCTCACACGGCTATTCGTCAAGTTGCCTATAATCTTACTGGAGGATACCAAGTGGGTGCGGTCAAGGCCCAATGGACATCTACCGTTGACATCAGATGTCCTCATTGTGGGCAACCCGACACACATACCCATCAACAGTTGGACTGTCCCAAATTCCATGCTATTCGACAACGTCATCCACAGGCAGTGTCATACCTAACTCGTAATCCACAGAAACTATGGCTCCCACTGCCACACACTTTCCCGGACATTACCATCCTGCGACAGCTCCTTGCGCATCGTGGCGCAGATACAGGCCATACACACATTCGCCTCCATGATGACACACTCTATTTCTACACAGATGGTTCCGCCGATACACCAACTCACCCTGAGACTCGCCGGGCGGCTTGGTCACTCATCCAGTTCTGTCCAGATCCATCCTCTACACCCTATATCACAATCAAAATCCAACATGTACAAGGACAACAGACTATAGCCCGAGCCGAACTTGCTGCCATTACATGGATTACACAGCACGTGCGACAACAATCTTGGCCACACAAGATCACCATTACCACAGATTCCCAATATGCCATAAACGCCGTTGGCCAAGTCTCTCAGCCTAATCCTTCACTACAGTGGCATCGACTCGCAAATGCCGATCTTTTGCAAACCCTTGCCACTTGTTGGGATCCTGAACGTTTTTCATAACGTAAAGTTCGATCCCATCAGGACCCACAAACCCTACCTCCGGGTCCCGCCCGTGATGATGTCATTGGCAACTCGTGGGCTGATCATGCTGCAGTCCGAGCGCGTCACACTGATCATGTTCAAATTGACACACTATTTCAACGAGCAGACCTCTGGCACCAGGACCAATTACGCCAGACACAGTGTATTCTCACCTATCTTGCTGATCTTAACCTGTGTCATGCTCAGGAGAAACAACAATCAAAGCTTCAGACGTATACCGATCTATCTCATGATACATCATTAGATTGGGGTGCCCTCTATAGGTCCAGAGCAGTTTACACCATCCATGCTGCAGTCCACTTTTTCCGTCCCCATATACACCCTGCTTTCGTTACTGCTTGTGTTTGGGGTAACCAATATGCAGATTTAGTCCTTCAGTTTTGTGCCGCACTCCGATGGCCAGATCCTGATTTAGACCACTCGGATCCAATTGTGACTTCTGGAATTACGTGGCTTGAATTGACCATAGCATTCGTAATTAATACAGGCCTCCAATTTCCCACCTGGCTCTGTCTTGACGACCACAAACGTTCACAACCATTACACTGGCAAGACCCACGGGTCCTTGCCCTACCAACTATCAAACGATCGCTACGAGAACAAGCTGAGGCGTTTCGCACCATCGTTCTATACCTTCAGGGTTACTCAGATACCCCCCTGCTGCCAAAATTTACCAAGACTGGTTCTATCAGCCTTACGCAAATTGGATGGGGAAGATCCTTTACAGGGGGCATGCCTTTGCGACCAGAGATCCCTAATTCAGACCTTGTTCAGCGAACGATTTCGCGATATGTTGAAGACCTTCAATGCAAACCACCTTTCCATCCAGATGGCATGATTCCCATGCGACATGCCTCACCGATTTTTGCAGTTCCGCCGGCTACAGAGCTTACGTTTCATCAACGTTTTCTGTACCGACGTAAACTTCGCGAAACATGGCATCGAGGAGGGGATCTTGACGGAGTCACAGTGCCACCAGCACCCAATTAGTTATGTGCAACCATTTTGCAGAATTCCTAATTTGCTAGCCTGTCATCCTAGCACATTGTATAGCTACCTTTTCACAATGTCTTACCAAAAGATATTTACCGAACTCCTCGACACCCTCCAACACGGAGAAGGGTCGTAGGAAGCGCGCAGACTGCGACTGCAAGTTTCGTGAGTAGTGAGGCCAGGAGCCCCTAGTAGCGTTCTTGCTCCTAGTAGTGAGGCCAGGAGCTTTTAGTAGCGTCCTTGCTCGTAGTAGTGAGGCCAGGAGCCCCTAGTGGCGTCCTTGCTCCTAGTAGTGAGGCCAGGAGCCCCTAGTAGCGTCCTTGCTCCTAGTAGTGAGGCCAGGAGCCCCTAGTAGCGTCCTTGCTCCTAGTAGTGAGGCCAGGAGCCCCTAGTAGCGTTCTTGCTCCTAGTAGTGAGGCCAGGAGCCCCTAGTAGCGTCCTTGCTCCTAGTA
>CAXAMN010008868.1:4671-15413 GCA_963970005.1 Durusdinium trenchii
CCAGAACCCAAAGCCACAACTCCACCGAAGCTTCGCTGAAGGCGCCAGATCAAGGTCTCCTGGTCTCCCAGTGACACTCTCTGCCCAAGGCACAGGGACTTTCCCCGCAGCATGTTTGGGAGCAAGCTTGTCGGGCACAACACTTTTCAAGAAGTAAAAGCATCCTGAAGGAAACCGTTTGTGCTGAAGAACCCCCTCGCACTTTGGTCTGGTACAGTTCGCGAGTCGTTTGTTGTGCTTCTGTTCCCAGTCCAAGGTCCAAAGCAAATCCAAAGCAGCTTCGAAACGTCCGTGTCCGGTCGATTTATAGCGATGGCCACATCAGTTTTTTCATGGCTTGCTGGAATGATGCGTGACCCTGGACGAGACGTACACGGTGCCAGTGCAGAATGATTTCGGATGGGGCATCAAGAACAAACCTTCTCATGCCATATTTGTTGCATTCAGTTTGAACAATTATGCTATTCCAGGCTATTTCGTTTAAAGTGCATAGGATCTAGATTGCGTTTTGTGGCGCTGCGGTCAAGAAGTATAATTCAATGGCGGGTGACGAACCATCTTCAAGTACAGTTGCTCGGCAGCTTCATCCTTGGAATCGCCGTTTACGGCTTCTCAACTTCACTCGGCCAGCCATCTGGTCGCTCTCGACGTGGCTGTTGACCTCAGACGATTCAGACGATCTACTCTTTGGTTTGCTAGCTGCTAGCAGGTTCTTCGCAAATCGATAGAAGATCCTCCAAGTTCTCTTTCTTTGGTGTTTTTTGTATTCATCGCAAAAGCACCAAAGCTCCAAGGCACTTTTCTCAGAAGCCGCAATGCAAAAGGAGGCTGAAAACCGTCAATGTTGGCCCATGCATTGATCTTGTAATTGTAAGATCAACGCTATCTGTACGGTGGTTCCGTCAGGCAAACTCGATCTATCCAAGTGTTCGGAAACCCCAGGTTTTCCATGTGGGTTCCTCTGCTCAAGCCGAGGCCTGCCAAACACAGGCCATGCAAGTGAATTGCCTCGCTGCTCATGCAGCACAACAGTCAGATGAGCAAACCGCATGGTCATTCCAAAGCCAGGGGCCGCCCCCTGAGAAGTCTTTGCGCCATCCATGCGGAGCCCGGTGGCCCAGTGATGACCAGGATCCCTATGCTCCATGCCAGGCCAGGGCACATATCATCAGTAGACAAGATGATACCGATCATGCAAACTGCTATGGTGTAGAAGTCAAGCACTGTAGTGACAAACCAGCTGTATGCCCACTCGGCATCATCGGTGGCCAGGCTAGTCAAAGGATAGTGTATGATAGTCAGGACCAACTGGGCCGCGAAACCACCGCCAATGAGGACATAGCTGGCAGCTACAATGTATCCAACAAATCCAGCCAAAGGCTTTTCAGGCTTGTGGACAGAATATGCGGTCACAGCTACGTAGTCCTCGCGCAATGTCAGGGTGTTTGCAATCCCAATCTGTTTGGCAGTGTACAACGTGGCAAACGGAGCTCCGAGAAGGAGGATCAGTAGGCACCAAATGGTGCTAGCTATCCGTGTCTCTGTCGCAATGACAATACCGCAAAAGCAGGCAGCCATGTGGTAGTAGTCCAGGACAGCTAGCAGCAACCAGGAGGACGACCACTCTGCTGAGTCTGACCTAATCGGAAACAAGGGCCTTGTGATGAGTGTCACGACCAAATATATGGTGAAAGCTGCCGAGATGAAGGCATAGAATGTACCCGCTACACATCTCCAGGAGGTTTTGCTTCCTTCTTCCTCCGCCATGGTGCTCAAAGGCAGAAAGCCCTTTAGGCGTTTCTCCAAGTTTGAGTGCACTAGACTGCAGCGATGTATTCAACGCCTGATCCATGTCACTACCACTCCTGACATGCGATTTGCATGGAACACATCAATGATCATGAATCAAAATGCTGTTCGTCAATGCTCAGAAATAAACCTGAGAAAAAGGCAGCAACACTAAGACCTGGCAGGCTGGTTCTCACCTTCAAGCGTTACTGTAATTAATCATCGGCTTGCGATCATGCTTCATGTCTTCTGCACACAACATTGAAGGAGTTTAGTTGGCTTCGTCTTGATCTCATATTTACAGATATTAATATGTTATAGTATGTTACAATATTTTTTGTATCTCTACCGTCATGGCAACGTGAGTGTGAGTGAAGCACAATAGTGTGTCTCTACAGGTTGGAGCCTGTTGCAACAATTCAATGCAACAATGTGCTTTGTGTCCAACAACAAGGCACGGCGTGCTTCTTCTTCAGCCCACAAGCAATACAATCTGCTATGTAGAGCTGACTTGTGTGCTTGCTACAGAATGTGAATGTGCTTCGCAACCCAGTGAATTTTCAGCGTATGCGTATCGGCCAGTACATGGTACCTATCACGAATAACTACATACTGCACGGAAACTGGCGTGAGTACAACATCCAGGAAATTTGTACTTGAAATCAATGGTGACGAGAGCATGCGGATGCTAGGAAGAGAATGCAGGAGAGGGTCAATTCACCTAGATTTATAGTGTGTTTGTTTCGGCCCATGCTAACAAATTTTGTTCCACTCGCCCATCCCAGGACGTGCGGCTTGGTTCTAGAGAATGCAAACAAAGTCCTTTTCAAGCTTACCCAAAGCCCCAGAGACAGAAGTTTCAAACAAAAATCACTTCAATTCAATGTCAAGTTCCGTACCACTCAGACTGAGCCTGTGACTGAGTGGCCGGGTACTGTGGCCGCATGTCTGCTTATGCCGTTTCGCGAAGAGCCATAGAGATCTGCAGATCTATGAATCGGCTTGTGCAACAGCGATATCTTGGTCCCATTGAGCCTTGTACAACACTATATGGAGGAGCGAACTCAAAAATCTGGTCAAAAAGAACGCCTATCAAGGCATTTACTCCACCCCCCCAAAAAAATAACAAGTATACAAATCTCAAATCTCCGTGCAAATGGGCATGGGGCAGTGTTTGTAGACATGTGCAACGTCATGTCAAGGTATGTCAAACACGCGCTGATTTGGCCGAGTTACTCTTTCAATCTGAGCCAGCCAAGCTCGCTTCAAGCGCAGAGATCCGCTCATTCTGAGGTTCTCTCTGTTTCCAGCACCCTCCGTTCGCTCGCGAGTTACGAGCTGGGATCTTTGTACAAGGCGGTACGCACCGATCTCGGTGTCCGATCTTTCGCGATGTAGGAACAAGGGCATCGCTACTAGTAAGAAGCTACTAGTAACAAGGGCATTACTACTAGTACTAAGATGTACAAAGTAAAATTTTCGCTCAAGCCCAAAACGTCTGCTCCTCGGTTCGGCACCAACAAGTTTGCTCTCTTTGCTTGAATTGCTCGCCATTCGGGGCCAAATTGATGAAAAACTGCAAAACCTATTGTATTTAGATTCTAGATGGAATGGACTGCATTGGCATTGACTGCGGTATCAGAATGAACAGAGTATTCTTATTTGCTTGTGCAGTGCAACAGTTGGAACAACTTCTGGAAGTTTGAAGAGCCTTAGCATTCCTAATCAACATCAACATCTTCAACTTTATGTTACTAAAATGCTCCGAGTGTAGTTCACTATCAGAAGGCATCACCAAGCTCGCTGACAAATGGGTTCCTCTGCCTCTGGACCTTAGATTCTCTAAGATCTGCAGGCCATGAATGAAGGTCAACCCACTGGACATACATCTGCATAACACAAACAAAACTCCTCATAATGCCAAAACGTCTTCAACAGCATACCTGCACCCTGTGTAGCCTGGCCTCTCGAAAAGTCATCCCCGGCCACCTGGCTAGTGCAACTTGTGAGACTCTCTGCCCATTTAGTTGTTTCTTTACATAAGTTAATCCTGTCTGTGTTACTATTACACGTTGACATATGTGAGCATTATACACCTGCTAAAGCCATGCACAAGAATGTGAAAAAAAAGTCATGGTGCAAGCCTCTGACATCCATCCACCCACTGCTGGTGCCATGTGCCTTCCAGGCCTCTCACATCCAAAGCTTCAACAAATGTGAGTAAACGATTGAGTTTCCAAGGTCCAATATGGTCCAATAGTTTTTTTTCCGCGTTAACAAAAAATAGCAGGGCGGCCGCCCATGTGGGGGCACTTTTGCGCCTGACGCTGCCTCCGTTTATTGCCGCCGTGTTGGGAACTCGTTGGCGCCGCATTCCCTGACGCTCCTTTCCCCACTGACGCCGCCTCCCCGCCTGACGCCGCCTAACGACGCCGCATTCCCTGACGCCGCTTCCTGGTCTGACAGCGCATACCCCCCTGACGCCGGCTATTGACGCCGCATTCCTTGACGCCGCGTTCCGGTCTGGCGCCACATACCCCCCTGACGCCGCCTATTGACGCCGCATTCCTTGACGCCGCGTTCCTGTCTGACGCCGCATACCTCCCTGACGCCGCCTATTGACGCCGCATTCCATGACGCCGCGTTCCTGTCTGACGCCGCATACCTCCCTGACGCCAGCTATTGACGCCACATTCCCCGCGTCAGGCTGCGTTCCCCATTGACGTTGCGCGATTATATCCTTGAATCGAAATGGCCCTTGCGACCGGGGGCCGTTTCCAGGGTTAGAAGTTGGCGGCAGCGTCAGGCGCGAAATCTGTTGGTGTTGTGCTTTATTAGCTTCGAAATACCCCGGGCCTCTCCTGACGTCATTCTCACCGTGTTTACAGTGACTCGGATCAACTGTTTATTGGATTTTATCTGAGCAAATTAAAAAATTCGTGGGTCGTCGGTTATTTTCGTTAAATCGGAAACGAAATTACGTGACGTCGTTGGAAATATGAAATTAAGTGACCTCGGGAAGACCTAGCACCCCAACCAGCGCACGCACCCAGTTGTGGACGTGGCTTGGTTGGGGTGACCGTTGCGGTGAGCACCTGCATGGCGAGGCCGCTGCTGTTTGAATCTTCTGTCTTGGGAGAGATCCGGCTGCAGGCAGTGGACTGGATGCCTGGGAACAGCATTGCGTATTCTCTTTTCGATCCCTCCAATGCTTGGGGGTGTTGAGCCTACGCTCATGTCGTGTGGGTTACAAGAGTTTGGCTTTGGAGGTGGTTCCAAAATCCGGTATTTGGGCTTTCAACTGGGGCTCGGTAAACCGGGAATAGGCGTCAAGGAGGCCTCGAACCAACCAACCGTCGCAGAGCCAAAAGAAGGTTTTTTGACGGGGGCTGCCTTTTCGAGCTGCTCGTCGCGGTTTCCTATACTGGGGCTCGGTAAGCCGGGAAAACAGGTCCAGGAGGCCTACCTTTTCCAGCTGCTCGTCGCAGTTTCCTTACTTATACTGGGGCTCGGTAAGCCCGGGAAAACGGGTCCAGGAGGCCCCGAACCAACCAGCCGTCGCAAAACCCCATTTCGCCAAAATGGTGTTTTTTTGATGGGGGCTACCTTTTTGAACTGCTCGTATCGTAGCAATTTCCTTGCTTACTGGGGCTCGGTAAGCCGGGAAAACGGGCCCAGGAGGCCCCGAGCCAACCAGCCGTCGCAAAACCCCATTTTGCCAAAATAGGGTTTTTTGATGGGGCTGCCTTTGCGCGCCGTTCGTCGCAGTTTCCTTGCTTACTGGGGCTCGGTAAGCCGGGTAAACGCGTCCAGAAGGCCCCGAGCCATGCAATCATTCTGAAACCCAACGTCGCCAATTCTTCTTTGCATTGGGCCCTTCGCGAGCCCCCGCGTGAGCGGCCCAGTGGTCAGAAACGGGCCCTCGGAAGCGGAACGCCCGGGCTCAAACCCCCAGCCTTGGCAAGCTTACCGTCTTTCCAGCAATGTGCTTGTTTGTGTGTCTTGCGCGCGCGGTGAGAAAACGGTGGTTGCTTAAATGAAGAGGGGCATGCTCTAACAAACATCAACCTTTTAGATTTGTGTGTGAGGGTTTTCCGTTGAAGCAACAGGCTGCCAAAAGAGGCTTAGCTTGCTAGTGGGACGATCTTACTTAAAATGAAGAGGCAAGATCTTAATTTCAAACCTAGGTCGTTAATTCAGGGTGACGTCGGTGACGTCGTTAAAATTTGCCAAGATTTTATTTGATTTTCATTGCGTCCCAAGATTAGCTTCCGTTCATAACCAAGATTTGTTCTTGTTAGTCTGACTTGAGCACCATGACTGGCCGCTCTGGTTCCACGGCCAAATGATTTTACCTCCGCTTCACGTTGCGTCAAGTTCGGACAGATAAAGCAGCTTGCTCTGGCTGCGTCTGTGCAAGTGGTGGCTTCAAGCTCAACAAAGCATGCCTGGATGTGTCTGGGCTATGGCTATGGCGGAACAGTCACAGTCAAATGTTTCGTTTGGACCGTGAAGCCATGAATTCCGAGGAATTCCACGATCATATGAATGCGTTTCGGTTTTAGCTTTTCTGTCAGGAGCAGGAACACAGTTGTAAGTTGTAAGCCTCTACCCCCTTCAAACCAAACTTCAACAAATTTCTCTTTTACAGTGATCGGCAAAAAGGGATTTCGTCGACTCCTTAGCACTGAAACGGCCGAGAGCAGATCTGCAGAACATTGCAACATCTCCGGGTCCAGTGGAAATCGGTAGATTTCTATGAATCAACTGGGGTAAGCAATGGTTGTTTGCTCTTCGCCAGGGATCGTTGCCACCTTACCGCCCGAAACAAAGCATGCTTACAGTACTGTGACTATTCTTGATGATGAAATTGCCAATCACTGTGAATCTACGTGATTACACATGTGTATCTTCATTCTTCATCATGTTGGGTTTCAGAATACTAGCTTTCAAATGTTTTCAAAGTAATGAGGGTTGACCAGAAAAAACTGCCTTCATATTCTAGTTTCATTGGCACAGTACTCATTCGTATTCCTTGTGTCTCCTTTACACTTTTACATCTTACCTCCCCAGTATGTTGCCACGCTCTGCATCCCTCGGGCGCGCAAATTGGCGCCCAGTAAAATCTCTGAAATGGCCAGTTTCTAGTGATAAACTTAATACCCATTGAGGATATTGTCACCTCAGAAAACAAATTAATTGAGCTGCACAGCCACTTGAAGGATGAACAGATGCCAATGTATGGATGGACAAATGAAACCAAATCTTTGGTTCAAGACCTTCAAAAGACATGGACAGGTCGTTTGGCGTTTAGACCTTTTCCAGGCGCTCCTTGACCACCGCGGCCAAGGTCACGGACACGTGGAGATGTTGGCGAACCAATGAAGGACCAAGGGAGCACAAGTGGGAGCACAGCCAGCCTCCCCCCGGGCTTGTCTGGTTCGCAAATTGCCAAGCCGCAAATGATTCAATTATAAATTATAAAGCCAAGGACCCACACAGCGTAAAACACCTGCGACAAAGGTATACTTGGCCGGCGGGACTTTGCTAAGTTTAGCTAAGTCTAACTTGGACTTATAAGTACTTAGTAAGTACTTAGCTTGGACTTAGCTCAGGGTAACTTAGCTTGGACTTAGGTTGGACTTAGCTAAGACTTAGAAGTCCGAGCGAGGTCAAAGCTAAGTGTTAGTTTGTTTGATCAGTTTGAGCTAAGTCAAAGCTAAGTCTAAGGCAACTATTGAAAAATAACAATGAAAACTGAAAACCGAAAGCTCGGTCTGGGAGTGCGCGGGTAGACTTTTCTCTCACGCGAGCATCAACAGTCATCATCTGAGCATCAACAGCCAGCATCAACAGGCATCACATATTTGAAACTATTTTTAATACATTGAAAAAATAGCTTTTGGTTAATTACACTGTTAATACTGTCATAGTTAGTGTATCACCGTTTAACTAAACTTATATATTGTCAGAAGTCTTCTGACAAATTGTTGTTGACATGTACTTTTTAAACAATATAATAATGTCAGACTATTTCTGACATCTGTAAGAATTTTCTGACATTGGCCAGAATATTTTTTCTGACAAATGTCAGAAATATTTACTATTTACACAAATATTTTCTGACATGTGTCAGAATTTTCTGACAAATTTTAGCTTGGATTTAGTTTCAAAAGGCAATATTGTCATATTGTTCTGACAAATTGTTGTTTACATTTACTTTCAAAAGGATATACTGTCAGATTTTGTCAGAATCTTCTGACAATTGTCTGAATATTTTCTGACATGTGTCAGATTTTTCTGACAATTGTGAGAATATGTTTCGGACATTTGTCAGTTTTTGATATATGTCAGAATATTTTCTGACATTTGTCAAAAATATTGAAGACAAGTTCTAAACTTGTCTAAATAGAATTGCGATAATGTTTAAGTCTTTGGGGTGAATGATTCAAAGATTTCAGGATGAAGACAATGTCAAAATTTTATATCATGTGACTGCTTGACGCATCCTATTTGCGCCAAGTACTCTATAGGATACCGTAGAAGAATCAACAAGCGGCCACGACGCGGAATGTAACAAAGAATAACGGCGCGGCCGTATGCTGGCTGGTTGTCGGTTGGCGGCTGCGTTCGACGCATTTTGGGTTGATTTTGCTTCAATTTTTGAGCCTCGACTTAGCTTTGACTTAGCTTGGACCTCTAAGTCTGAGCTAAGTCGAATCTAAGTCCAAGCTAAGTCTTAGCCCACTTAACTTTGACTTAGCTAAG
Source organism: Durusdinium trenchii (assembly GCA_963970005.1). Classification (NCBI taxonomy): domain Eukaryota; class Dinophyceae; order Suessiales; family Symbiodiniaceae; genus Durusdinium; species Durusdinium trenchii. The sequence goes on from CAXAMN010008868.1 coordinate 13,228, forward strand.
TCAAACCTAACTACTTACTAACTCTCATAGGCTGAGCCAAGTCCAAGCTAAGTAAAACCTAACTTCTATAGAGGTTAGCAGACTTATAACGTTGGTTATAACTAGGTTAGGTATATGTATAACCTAGGTTATAAGTCCACTTCGGGCAACCGCCGGCCAAGTAAGTTATGGGCATCAACAATGTTTAGATTTCGTGTCAGCACTTTTCGTTTGCATGGCTTACGTGGCACCAACACCTGGCACAAACGAGGGGCGCGTGACATTTGCCTTGTGCTCGGTTACAACGAGGCACTGGCTGCATAATTGACCGTTGTTTTTGTGAAAAATGTTTCCATGTGTGAGGGCGCGGAGAATTTGCATTCTTCAGTTGTTGCGGAAATCCCAAAGTAATAAAAGCAGGGGATCATCGCAAGTCCAAACACCCGTGTAACATCATACACTTTCATTTCAAAACCTATAAACCCCAAGCCCCACCAAATCCGGCGAAATCATGAACATTCCGTTCCTGAGGCCGCGGCCAACACACAAACGCCGCCGGCAGCAGCACACGGTTGCGCCGCACCATCATTGGACCGAAAGCGCGAACAAAAAAGAGTTATGCAAGTCACCATGTACTGCATAACGTCAAACAATTAACATGAAAAGAAAATGTGGTGCATATAAAGAAACCATGTGCATACACGCCGCCTTTCACACCAATGCTCCCAGGTGATTCTTCATACCAACTTGTTCACACGCAGGCAAGCTTGCAAGCCGACTTGATGGAACTGCAGAGCGAGAAGCAAAACACACCCAAAAAAAGACAACTGTTCCTTCTCTGGATTGTAAGGAACCTGGTGCAACCCCACAAAGCGGACAAAAACCACAGCTACTTCACTGGCGTTGAGCAGGGCAGGACAGCTGATGCGCTGCTGTGTTTGGGCGCGCGAAGCAATCTGCCAAGTGGATACATAGAATCCACTGTATGCGCGAGGTCGCGCAGGACATGTCTTCAGGGAATCTGTCATCTTCGGGCCGTCTTCGGAGCTGGGGGCGTCTTCGGGGAATCCGTCTTCGCTAGGCGTCTTCGGGGGGGAATCCGTCTTCGGAGTTGGGGGCGTCTTCGGGGAATCCGTCTTCGCTAGGTGTCTTCGGGGTTCATCAAACATACACAGCTGCGGCGAATCCGTCTTCGTTAGGCGGATGCGTCTGCGGGTGAAAAAGTGCCCCCGCCAGGGCGGCTGCAATGAAAAATAGTGCAAGGATGTGTCCGCCCTGCACTCGCGCAGCAAAGATCAAACACAACTGTTGTGATACTCTCTGTTCCTCCTCAAGACCAAGGCAGGTGCCAATTCCCCAATTTCGACCGGGACATACCTGACTGAAGTCGCTAACTCTCGTTATTGGGAGTCTCTTAAATGATTTTTGCGGATTTGCTAGGGCAAGCCCTTCAAACTCTGAAGTTCCACTCTCCACATACTTATAATGATTAATAACGATTTGGTTTTGGCTTTAGGACCTCCTTTTTGATTTTTTGCCCGCTCGGAGGTAAGCTCCTAGGTACGAATAGGACCCAAGAAAGCTCTCGCTCGCACTATTCATTTGCTTTTCATGAACAAATACATCTAATGACTTATTTACTTTTCATAACATCTTATAACGACTTGTCTCAGGTCATCGCGCTTTCTCAGTTCTCTCTCAGCATCTCAGCGCGTCACCGACAGCACGACCGTCACGGCCCCGAACAGCACGACGTGGTGACCTGGTACGGTGTCCGGTGTCTTTACGTTGCTCCTAGTAGCTTCTTGTTCCTTGTAGTAGTGGCCTGCAACCCAATAGCGATGGCCTCCACCTGTTTCTTGTTCCTAGTAGCTTCTTGCTCCTAGTAGCTTCTTGTTCCTTGTAGTAGTGGCCTCCAACCCAATAGCGATGGCCTCCACCTGCTTCTTGTTCCTAGTAGCTTCTTGTTCCTAGTAGTAGTGGCCTCCAACCCAATAGCGATGGCCTCCACCTGCTTCTTGTTCCTAGTAGCTTCTTGTTCCTTGTAGTAGCGGCCTCCAACCTAGTAGCGATGGCCTCCACCTATTAGCTTCTTGTTCCTTGTAGTAGTGGCCCCCAGCCCAATAGCGATGGCCTCCACCTGCTTCTTGTTCCTAGTAGCTTCTTGTTCCTAGTAGTAGTGACCTCCAACCTCATAGCGATGGCCT
>CAXAMN010008868.1:15882-39458 GCA_963970005.1 Durusdinium trenchii
TAGCTTCTTGTTCCTTGTAGTAGTGGCCTCCAACCCAATAGCGATGGCCTCCACCTGCTTCTTGTTCTTGTACCTAGTAGCTTCTTGTTCCTAGTAGTAGTAGCCTCCAACCCAATAGCGATGGCCTCCACCTGCTTCTTGTTCCTAGTAGCTTCTTGTTCCTAGTAGTAGTGGCCTCCAACCCAATAGCGATGGCCCTCCACCTGCTTCTTGTTCCTAGTAGCTTCTTGTTCCTTGTAGTACTGGCCTCCAACCCAATAGCCATGGCCTCCACCTGCTTCTTGTTCCTTGTAGCTTCTTGTTCCTTGTAGTAGCGGCCTCCAACCTAGTAGCGATGGCCTCCACCTATTTGCTTCTTGTTCCTTGTAGTAGTGGCCTCCAACCCAATAGCGATGGCCTCCACCTTCTTCTTGTTCCTAGTAGTAGTGACCTCCAACCTCATAGCGATGGCCTCCACCTACTAGCTTCTTGTTCCTAGTAGCTTCTTGTTCCTGGTAGTAGTGGCCTCCAACCTAATAGCGATGGCCTCCACCTACTAGCTTCTTGTTCCTTGTAGCTTCTTGTTCCTTGCAGTAGCGGCCTCCAACCTAGTAGCGATGGCCTCCACCTATTAGCTTCTTGTTCCTAGTAGTAGTGGCCTCCAACCCAATAGCGATGGCCTCCACCTTCTAGCTTGATGTTCTCTGTCACCATTCTCAAGTTCGCACATGTCAAACAAGTTCAATGGCAGTGTCCTGCAGTCTGCAGTGTGATAATTAATATCTAGCTTGTCCTGGTCCCAGCCTTCTTTCAGGGCTCGGAGTCGGATTTGAAAGCAAGGGTGCAGGCTCCAAGCACTGCGAGCGGGTCAAATTGCCACCAACAACAGCATGATGCAATATAATCCATCAATCATCATCAATCACTCTTTTGTTCAAGACTCTTGACCTTTGCAAACTTACTCCATGCAAAGGTGGAAGGGTCATCAATATTCTTTTTCGCTGCGCAGGAAGTCTTCTCACCCCTCAGTGGTCTCTTGGCGAGCCGCACTCCATCTGCACAGCACGGAGCTCTGGCATTCTAAGATTTTGAGGATCTGGGGAACAACATGGGAAATCGAACACATTTTCACCTAGACCAAAGCAAGAAACTAACAGATCTAGACTAGTCCTTCTGAAAAGGTCTTTTCTCTTCATCTGAAACGGCGAACAAAAGGACGCTTCAACTCTTCCTCTTGCAATTCATCGAACTGCGAGCTGGGCACCATGAGGAGCTGAGCTGTAAGGCGCTGCCAGGACTGGATGAGGCGCCACTCCGCCGGCATAGGGGCGGGCTCGTCTCCCTCATGTCGAACAATCAGAACAATCTGTTTGACCCGGTCCAAAGGTACACAAATGTACAAAATTGACCAAACTTGTAAAAGTTGAACCTTGATGCTTGAACTTCTAGGTTTTTGGTATACTCCCCCTGTTCCTTTGAGATCCGGCAGAATGAAAGCATATGAATATGAAAGCCATTCTACAAGGGAATCGAACAAGTGCTGCGAGTGCAGCACTTTAAAGAAACTCTCGAAACATAACCAAACCCTTCCGCGGAGTGTGACTTCGAGTTGCTTCTCCATCCTCGTGTTTGGGCCTCGGTCTGAGTTGAGAGAACTAGGAGCAAAGGGCAACGCTACTAATACTAGGAATAAGGACGCTACTAGGGGCTCCTGGTATCGCTACTAGGGGCAAGGACGCTAGTAACGAGTACTCATTTTCTGTCAGGAAAACACTTGGCCCTTTGCACGTGCCCATTGGGGCCACCTGGCGGACCATTGCCCGGCAGTCCAGTGTCCACTTATCAAACAGCATGCCATGCCTTGCAACGTTCTTTGTAATTCAACATGATTCAACTGGTTCCCCAGCTTTTTCATGGTCCTCTCTGTTGGAAAACAATTCAATTCAATATGCATCCGAGACTGCTTGAGACTGGAGTAAACAAGGGCATCTATCCAGGAGCCCAAGCCCTGGATAGAGCTGTCTTATCACCCAGCCTGCATCGGATTTCTTTTTTTCCCTTCGCCTGTCACATACAAGAGAGTGCAGTAATTTAGTTACCCCACCACCATTCAGTCCGACCTCCGGACCATACCTCTTAACGGTCACGAGCTGATGTAAGTCTGCACCGGCCCTCCACAACTATTCTGAATCTACAACAGTACAGGTCTCGCATGCTGTGATTTACTGTATCATGATTTACAGTATCCGTACCTTGCGCTTACTTCCAGAAGGGTGATCAGGCTCAGCGAGAAGCTCCGCCATAGCCTAGTCCACAAGACATGGAGGTCGGACCAGGAGGTGTTCCGCCTTTCCGAACGACGGTGCTTTGAACGCCCTGTTGAGGTTGCCTCGTTCGCGGCACGTTCTGCAACTTCACACCAGGCCTGCAAGGTGAACCATTCAATGCACTACTGACATACTACTTCAATTTCAAGCAAACGGCATCAGTCAAATGTGTTCTGCTTCTCTCTGAGGAGCGCACACGTTGCTCTTCATCGATCATGGGACATATGACTTTGCCATGGAATGCCTGACAAAAGTGATGCTGTAGACGACAGCAAGTAGTTTCCTGTGACTTCATCAGAGATGTCTTCCTTTGTTGCTTTGGATTGGTCAAAGCTTCTGTCGCAGTGAAGTGAATGTTTTGATGCTGCACCTGTGCCAAAGTCTTTGAAGAGTATCCTGGCCTAAGTGAGTGCGGCGCTTGTGTCACTCGTCCCATTTTCTTTTGGTTTCGATTGACTGAAGAACCATGAAAGACACGCATGCGTTCGGAGTGCGAAGACACACTGCAGCTGAAGGGCTTCCACGAATTGTAGCTGCAAGGCTGGGCCAGAAATGCGAGGAACTGAGGCACCAGTACGATGCTTCCGCGCATCGTGATGCGAAGCCAAAGTGCGAAGAAGTGCGTTGAAGACGTTTTAAGCGAGGCCAAAGTCAAGCGGTCGAAGTCCGACATTTACAGTCCCAAACCGAAAAGCGCCAGTTGCCTGGTCTTCATCCCCACAACACCACTGGATCATGTAGCGCCATGTTAGCACAACCTTGGGCGAAGAAGAACTCTCGACTGTGCTCTCTCCTTGGGCCATCGCTCTTAGGTTGGAGGCCATTGCTAGTAGGTTCCTTTTCCTATTAGGACTGTCATCGCTCTTGCAACTGCACTGTGACACTAGAAGCCTTGGTGCTTGGCAGATCCAAGTCGCCATAGGCTGTGCAGGCGAGCCTGTGGTCTGATGCTTTCAACATACCTGGCCAGAAACTGCCGATGTCTGACCCAATGGTGTCCAACCATGTCCAACCACAAGCCATGCTGGTGATGCCTGACTTGAGCCTGCAAAGCAGTCCGATGCATTGCAGCACAAGCACCGACCAAGGGAGGACTTTAGGACACACTTTTGTGTTTGCACGTGAGTGAACAGAATAGTCAAAACATTAAATGTTAAATTTCCTTTATCATCGAGACAAACATTGTCCAGGGATGAGGGATGATGAACAAACGTGTACGGCTTGTGCCTCCAATGCCCCGCCTAGGATGCATCCGAACCTCACAGTGCAGCCATGCGTCGTCACGGAGGTTGGGTCGCTTCCCATCGTCACTCAGGCGTTGGCCGCTCGTGGGCGTGAAGCACGGTTTCTCCTCTCAACCTGAAGCTAAGGAGAATCAGAATACATGTACGTGTGTGAATATAACTATACAAATATTTTTGTACAAATCGGTGTTCAAATCACAATGCTTCATCGATTCTTCGCCGCTGAGAATACCACTTCGGCTGCGCCAGGTCCCAAATGAGGGATTCCACGCACTTGCGAGACTGCAGTCGCAACACCAGAATGTCCGTCAGATGTCTGCACTCTTGCAAGGTTTAAAGCACGTGTATACAGGAGTCACAGCTTTGCGAAAAGCCCTGTGTTTCTACATGACATGATTCAAGAATGTTCAACAAACTTGCAGTTGGTCTGATGTGCTAAGTCTCCTCTGCAGAGTCTAGGCCTAGGCCCTAGGCAATGACAGGCGATCGCAGGCAATGGGCTGTTCTTGTGATTACCAAAACAAACTATATATATATAATTATATAGTCTAGTCTAAGTGGTAACCTTTGTCTTTTTCATCTGATCCTCAACTCGGACTCACCTGGAGGAGGGATGTGGTCATCAAGAGGCAGTCTCGGAACACCTGGAGAAGCCAATTATAGTTGATGAGGAAAATGGCTTACTGCACTGCGTTTTGACACTCTAGAGGTCGAACTGGAACACTGCAAATGCCTCTGCATCAGCCAGAGATTCCGCGACAATCTGAGCACAAGTCATAGGCGAGGTATTTGGCCTCGACACAATATGTGTAAGTTGTTGTTGTGATGCTTCAGAAATGAAACGCAACCATGACCATAGACCATAGATGATACTGTATTGTTCACTCTAAAAAGGCCCCGGGCTCAACGGCTGCATGAAGATTGATCACTAGGCAGCAGCCTCCGCAGAACATTGGATGTTGGTATGCACACTGCACACTGCACGGTGACCGGTGTGTTTCGATCGCTTTTTCTACACCTTTCATTTTTTTCGCTCCCGATGCTGCTTGACCAGCTGGGGCATGGTTGGCGGATTTGCTGTATGAACACAGTGGTGGCCCCACCCCTTACTTAGGTACAGTATCCCTGAGAAAAGGCCTTGCAAAAGGACCAGCAACTGGTCTGACAAAGAGGCCTGGCGATATCCAAATCAGCAAAGAGTGAGAATTTGTGTGAGAATTCAACAGCAAAGAATTTGATTTTGCTGATAAACATTGCCGGGCGAGCCACGAACCAGTTCACTACCTGCATTCAGTCCAATGGTCAAGCAGGGTTAGTAGTTATACAGTAGTTTCAGATAAGTTCAGCTCTCCAACCAACCAAAGAAAGTCATCATCCACGGTCCGTGCTGTATGTTCTCCACAATACTATATCTCTATGTTGCAGTATGAATTTGTCGTGCAGAGTCGTGACCCACAAGACCTGTGCCAATGCCTTCATCATGTCTGCATCTCAAGTGATATCATTGGAACATATTGGAACTAGGAGCAAGGACGCTACTAGTAGCAATGCCCTTTGTTACTAGTAGCTTCTTGCTCCTAGTAGTAAGGCCAGGAGCTACTAGTAGCGTCCTTGCAAATAGTAGCGATGCCCTTCGTTCTAGCACATTGGAACTGTCCAGGTCTGAGCTGCCTTCTCTTGCAAATTGGGCGAGGATGAGAAGCGAGCCTAGGAAGGCAAGGAAAACGACATGCCGTCCATCGGACATGACCAAGTCGCAAGAGGCTGAGGCGGCATCCATATCTCTGGAAGTCCACAAAGGGAGCTGCACTCCCAAGCGAACTGGGCGTTTTTGAAGTGCTTCTGACAGACTGTTGGAGTCCTGTTTGAACATCAAGAGTTTGTTTTGCCGGCTTTTCTTCATTTATTGTTCAAGCGGACTTGCGTTCTGTTTTGACCAGCCGCTTTTACAGTAGCATTCAGGCCTGACATTCCTGGATAGTTGTGTTGTTTAGATTCCTTTTATACATGGAACGTTTTGGTGGACCTATCTTAGGAAGCGCCCTGAGCTGAGGCAGATCTATATAGAGAAACGAGCTGCTGGAGCAAGTTCGTTTGTGCCATTCCCCACAAAACAAAAGACTGAGCTGGCCGACCCAGATCTGCAGCGTACTTCTCACACGTGTCGCCAACATCCAAGGAGACAACTTTGGAAATAGTTCCCTGCAAACATCAAAACTTGGGGGTACATTGATTGAGACAAGTTGCAATCAATCGGCAAATCTTTTGATCTCTATATATATATAATTCTATGCCTATTCTATGCTATTCTATGCTTGTGTTATTATGTACCTGATGAAGAGGTTTAGACACGTCGCGGGCCTGCACGGTCTTTTCATCTGTCAAAGAAAAGCTTCCATCTGCGTGCCTCAGGAATGCAATGGAAATCAATGGAGTATGCTTGAATATACTGCCAATACAAAACCTCTCCCGAGATTTCGACACTCTAGTCAAGGAATCCCATGTGTTCTCAACGTGTCTTAACATGTCTTAACTGATTCCCTCATTCGCTCAGTCGGTTCTTGGTGTTGTGTGACGTGTGGCTGTGTATGGCTCAGCCATTCGCTCACGCAGCTGGATGGGACATTCCCCCTCGATGTGCGCAATGACTTGCACCAGGATCTGGGCTGTCACATCATGTCACTTCAGTCTGAGACCCACATCTCAGTCTGCACCTCTCCGGCTGTTACCGGATCTGTATGGAGCATTCCAAGCATCTGGCAACATGTCTCCATATTATGGCTCACCACATGAAACAGTCGCAAGTCTCACAAGTGCAAAGTTGCTTGAAAAGACGATTGCAAACAATGATAAGACGTCCATCTGCACCAAAAGGTGTCCAATCTGAAAGAAACGCTTGCGTTCTAGCACCACCTGCTGCAAGGATGATGCGGTCGACGACACAAGCAAGTGCGCCAGCAGGGTTTTCCTGCCATTTGATCAGCATGCTACCCTTAGCGGCCTCGCGTCTGGTATGGCCCCACTTCCATTGCTGCTAGTTTAAATATCGAACAAAAACTGCTCAAGGCTTGTGAATGCTCACAGCCATTGGATGCATTGGCTCCTGCTCGCAGATGGGCACACTGTCTGGAGCATCTCTGCAAGGTCCTCTTAAACAGGTCCGGAGCATCTCTGCATAGAGTTTGGGCCAAGGCGCAAGAGCTGTCCTCGACTTTGCCTGTATCCAACAAGAACCGCCTGGACCGGCAAAGTGATAAAGTGGACATTGCAGAACTGCACGAAAGATCTGCAAACACGACTGCCATTGTGCGACCAAGGCCAAGAAAACTGTCAGTTGAGATGGAGGAACTTAACGAGTAATCAATTATAAACTAAGCTCAGCTCGTGAGGCGCGCGAGCTCATGAATTCCTGGTGCCTCGCAACGTCTGGGGACGCTCCAGGACTGCAGGGGTTGTTTGTATAGCTCAGTCAGCAATGCAAAGCTAAAATACATTCAAATACAAGATAATACAAGTCTAATCTATTTGACAATACTGCAGTAAGTGTCAGAATAAATATTGTAGATTGTACGGTGTCATCCTGCACGTCTTCCGCTTGCAAGCTGAAAAAGAACCAAATGTATTACATGAAATGATATTGCATGATTGACATGCAAACTCTCCTCACGACCCGCGACATTACTTCTACAATAAAGATATTGTGTTATGTTCTATTTTGTTCTTGTTCTTATTGAATATCATTATATAATATTATATATATAATTACACCTCAAACTTTCACAGAAATCATCTGTCAACTTGTGCAATGAGGACCTCTTTGTCACGCTGCATGAGGCGGCGGCGCTCATCACGGGCCGAAACAACCAAAGCTTAGCTGCTTAGCTAACATGCTTGCTTTAAGACTCAGCCAGAACATGTCAAACCAGACTGTCACTCTGTTTTTGTCGCTGTGCAAGCAGTCCGCAAGTGGTTTGGACCACAGTTACATGTGTCAAGTGCTGCCTGCGCCGTTGTGCCGTATCATTCTTCAAGCAGTCACGTCTGTAAGTTAATTCACAGCTTGGCACAAAGCATCCATGCTGTCCAAGGGATGATTGGGAACCTCTGGGATTTGCATCACTCTTGGTGCTTGCAGGATACAGATCAGAGCAAACACCTGTAGTTGCTACTTGTATAGGCTTGGCTTAGGCGCGAATAGATTCGAGAGCTTTTTTGAGCAGAATCTCAGAAGGTCTGCACAGCGGAAGAGTACAAAAGTCGTTCAACCATGCCATCAACAAAGCTGGCCGTCAAAATGGATAAGCCAAAAATGAAACAACTGAAGTCGGCAGCCAGTGGGCCTTTGGAACACCAGGTGGTATCCACCTGGGATGCTTTAAACGTTAAGCAAGGTGTTTCCAGCGAATGTCTTGGACACTGGACAGAGTTGCTCTGGTTTCTAAGATAGAGGCGGCCTTCTGCCCGCAGAGGAGGGCCTTGACGGACCCTGCCTCAGAAGACACCATCGTCGGCAGTGGGACGAACCAGAACCAGCACTGCACACCGCACTCGTGGCAGCCAGGACCATGTGGACACCACTCCCCTTGCAGTGGCCTCTCGGACTTACGACCAGTGCTGAGCCACGCTGAGGGCCTGGCAAGTCGCAGCCATGCCAGTCCTCCTGGCGTCGAAATACATCGAAACATTGTTGGAGGCTATCGCTACTAGGAACAAGGGGCATCGCTACTAGGAGCAAGAAGCTACTAGTAGCTCCGGGCCTTACTGCTAGTAACGAGGCCGCTATTAGGTTGGAGGCCTTCTCTAGTAGGTTGATGTCGGTTGGTCTTCCAAGGCATGGTGCAAAGAGACATCTGAAGCCATCAGCTTAAGTGCAGGACAGTGTGTCTTGAGGCCTCAGATGGGTCATCCTCACCTGACGCCAAAGTGTCTGCCAAACATCACTGATTTATACTGATCTACACTTCACTTCTCACACCATTTTTTGCGCCGACTTCATAACTTGCTGAGAATTCTCCTCACACACGGTGAGATTGAAGTCACTCAACCCACTACGGTGGAACCATGAAAGCCACGGGCACGTACAACATAGCACACAACATATGGACACCAGCGGTTAAGGAGAAGCCGGCTCGGTAATCCCCCGTGAGATCTGCGAGGTAGCCACCGACCCAAGCACCGGCCCCATTTGTAGCTGACTTGAAGGAGGTGATGGCCTGGCTTTCTTTTATATATCTCAAAAAGCAGAGGTGTTCCAGTAGTGGCTGGCACAATGTGGTGCGAAAACATCAAAAAACGGATCGTCCAAAAGAGATAAAAAGAGATATGTGTTTTAACCTCTCTTGTTTTTTGAGGGTCATCATGGGTCATCTTAGGAAGTGAAGGATGACATCCATCACACTACAATACCTTGCCAAGACTTGCCAACAAGTGACTGTCCAGCGACCACGATGGCGAGGAAGCACTGACTCGAAAATGATGGATTGGACACAAGGCACGTTGGCTCTTGCAAAGGTTGTTCGGAGGATGAATAACGTGGCAGCAAGCCATGCTATACCCAAATTTGCAACGCCGAGCATCAAAGCACCTCCGGCAAAAATGAAAAGTATTGCGGCCCAAGCACGTCCGAGTTTGCTGGAAATGAAAGGAGTCGCCCAATTCATCGTTGCCAGTGAGCAGTTCTCTGCTACACGAAGGACCATCAGCCAGGAGGGCGTCATGGCAAAGTCTTTCCGAAAGAAAAGCGGAACATATTTCAAGCTCATTGATCCAGCAATTTGCGTACCTCCCCACATAATTTCGGTCCATATGGGCACAAGCCACTGCTTTCGAACTCCACACCTCACTTCTTGTGTCCAGTCGGGCAACGAGAGGGGTGAATTTGCAGGATCACTGCAAGTTGGCGCACGTGTCGGACGCAACAGAAACACCGCCGGCTCAACCAAGAGATACCCAACGAAGCCGGCACTGAGAACATTTTGCAACAGAGGAACTGACCAACCTGTATCCGTGTGCAGATTCACTAGGAGCAAAGCGACCAAGGGCCCTATAGCAGTTCCCAACCATGAAAGCATCTCTTTGCGGCTAAGAAGAAGCGTCCTTTGCTCTGGGAAAATATTGTCAATCAAGAAAACCTGCAAGACTTGGTCTAAAGTCCCATTCACCTCAGATGCTAGCCCCATGAGGATCAACACCTTGAGAGGGCTTCACCTAGTAGCGATGGCCTCCAACCTAATAGCAATGGCCTCCAAAGTTCACAAAGCCTGTGTGATTTGACATGTGACATGTGTGTTGCCTCGGATGACTTGTTCTATCTCACAAATTCGGCGCTGCTCCGGGGTGCGGCATGAACGGTCCAACACTGCAAGCTTCCAAACACGGGGTAGTCAAAAATATTGGTGGTCCAACGTACATACAGTATCATACAGTCCCCTTACAACTCAACGTTCAAAACAGCCTGTGGCAAAACCAGACAATGACGCCAACCAAGGCCCTTCGTGAAAAGCAAAGAATGTCTTCTTTGACATCTTTGACATTGACAGAACCAGCCAAGCATAGCAATTCAGAAAACAACCGCATGACTTCCATCTATGTGCATACCCACCCACACCACACCCAAAATGGGTCGGAAAAAACGATGTTCCCTGCTTTGCTGCATGGACGGTTTGGAAAAACCATGCAAATTACATCCCCAACCCCTCAATAAAGGAGTGTTGCAACTAACAACCACTAACGGAAAAGCCCCACAACATCTCATCGAAACCCTACAAGTTATTGTAAAACATGAGGCTTTGGAGGCGACGCCCCGGTGTCCTAAGCGCCCCGGTGTCCGGGCATGAAACAAGTTGATTCCCCAATCGGAACCCGAAGGTCAAGGCACCACAGCAAGGAGGACCATTGAAACTTGCAATGCTACCAGGTTCTTCTCTCGCACTGCAAAGAATGCCATCACTGTTGGTAGTCCCTTGGCTATTGCCAAGCACCGCAAAAGGCTTAAGCGCTTGCAACGATCTGCCAAGAATCCACAGGGCAAGAGGACAATTAGAGCTGCAATTCCGCACATAGACTCAATCTGCCCCACCTTTTCATTGGAGCCAGATATGTCCAAGATGTAAGTGTCCAAAAAATCTCTCGACGCGATTGCATACTGCACATAACGTGCGAAAAAAGAGATACATGCAAACGGTAGTGTTGATCTTTCTGGTCCTCTCAAAGGCATCCAAAGAGGCAACGAGGGGTGGAGATTGATCTACTTGGAGCATGAAGCAGACTTCTACAGGCGGCTTGGGCCAAAGAGGACCTCAAAGAGAGTGCTTGTATGCGATCAGAATCAATCTATTCAGGCGCAATCAAGCTCCACGCCTGTAATGGGCTCACCAAGAGGGTGATGTCCTCGTGCCCTCTCTTGATCCATTAGGGACCTGAGCTGCAGGCCAATGCCCCCATGGTACGACTGCAGCACCGTTGGTAACATGATCATTGCATCCATGCTGTGTACTCACCCATTGACAAAAATGCATGTGCGCATTCCAGAGATGTGTGCAAGATATTTGCACACTCAAACGGGCGTGGTGTCTGCCAGCTCTTCAGGAAGAGCATTCAATCATAACCAGGCATTGAGATGCGTTAAGTATGATGTATTATGATGATGAGTCTGAGTGGGAAGAAAGCAAAGTTGATTTAGGATTTCTGCGGAAAAATCAACTGTCAAGCCCTAATGCTTCGCAAGCTGAGACTTCCACGTGAGCCGGTTCCCCAACGGCGGAGGAGGACCTTAAAGCGTTAAGAAAATCGATTAAACAGTCAGGTGGTGCATCCTCTTTCTCATGCTCGCCGCAATGGACACTGCCAAACAACCATGACCTTCATGACTATCCGCTGATTCGCTGATCCTCCCCATAACAGTAGGTCTCTGACCTTGTGCTTGCATCCATCGAGTTGGACATCCACCACCTTTCAGGCACCGTAACCCCTAAAGCTGCTGGGTGTGTTGGCATACTTTGACTTTAAAGGCCCCTGTCGTTTGATGATTCCACTGCTTCGCAGGTCTTCCGTGGTGTCACCCACACGTCTCAGCCTTGACGAACTCCACCAGCTGACTGGGGACGGCCAGGCAACGATCGGCCAGCTGATTGGGGTCTGCGCCTCCCAATGCCTTCAGGAGAAAACTGCAGGTCTCTATATAATATAGTATTATTGTAGTGAGTGTCAAGAAAACGGTGAAATGGAGAAGAACATGGGGAGAATGAATGTGAATTGTGTTCCGTTCTCAATCTCAAAAACTAACAGAAAATCGACTCAAAGACTTACTCTTCGCTTCACCGCTGTCCGTTCTCCGAGTGTCTTCGCGCCCGCAACGTCCCCTCGGGCGCTCGTCGCTCGTCGCCTGAGCTTGTGGCGCTCGCCACCCGGAGCGCCGGGCCCTGCGGGACCTGCAAATGTGTTTTTTCAACACAAAGGTCAACACCAAGAAAGAATGAGACCTTTTCATAGCCAAATGTCAAGAAACAATAGCTTTCAGGGCTTGTGGCAGGAATATAAGTGAAGCAAAGGATCGGCAGAAGAATCAGATCCCCATGCGATGATAACACATTGTCAAAAACAAATCTCGAGACATGAACGGAGAGCGAATGTGAACTTTCAAACGCAACAGAACATGGAGCATCAAGCAATGTCGACATGCATGCTACATACGAATACACTAGGATTCCAACAGTCATACAAATTTGCTGAACGTTTACAGAACTCTCGATGCCCAGAATATGAGAATGACCAGGATCAAACCAAGTTGCATCACGAATACATGTGGCAGGATTACGGAGAACCCTGAATCTTACACATCTTTGACCGAAAAGAAGAATAGGGCCCGTCAATCAAGAACAGTGAAACAAACAAAGTTCGGAAATGCTCAGTCTGTGAATTGATCTACTACTACAAAGAATAGAATAGATAATGACGCAACCAATCAATCATAATTTATAGACATCAGGATTGCTTGATCATGAAGGTGTGATGGACCTTCGTCTACACATGTCTACACTTTGCCCCCTCTTGTTCAAGGCTTACTTGTCTTGAAGGGTTTCCTCCCTCAATCGCGAGTACAGAACACCCGAAACTGCCTCAGCCCTTGCTTTGCCAAAGCCAGGAAGGTAGATAAACCTTTCGCAACTCACTGACGCTCCATCATTGGTTCCTCATGTTTCTCCATGCTCCTTGCTATAAAAGCACAATCTGACATGTTGGTTCCTGTTTTGTCAAGAATAAGAATTGCCAATCGGGACAGGATGGCCATTCATCACCCAAGCCATTCACCTGGAAAATCAACGAATCAACGCCAGGATCTCGTTCAGTCAGTCAAAAATAATTCCCCCTGGTGTGGTTGTTTAGTTGCTCTACAAGGTTCAACTGTTCAAATGATTCAACATCACAATGCTTCGCAACACCGACCGTGTTCCCAGGATGCATAGCATGGGTATCCATGCGTACTCCAAGTGGTAATATGGTAACACGTTCCACCTCGAAGCAAACAGCGTCCAAGAGGCTTGCGACCTCACCGTCAACTCCAGAATCCGAGCGCCATGACAAGAGTGAAAAATGCTGCTGGAGATCAAAGGATTTGGTGGTTCTGTTGGGGAAACATCCACGGGTGCTTCAAGTGAAGGTCGACCAGTTCTGCGGACGGCCCTGCTAGGTCTCGAACCAGTTCCTCCGTCAATGCCACCTGATTAACTCAAATTCGGAAGGCTTCAAGGAAGGAATTAGAAGGACGTTTTGTGCTTAAAGAGGACAAAGAAAGTACCCTGCCTCCATCAGATGGCTCACGCAAATAGGTGGGTGTTCCTCCAGACATGTTCGAGGCGCACATTGCTTCAACAAATTGAACTGTGATACCATGCCTCGGACGGGTTGGTTTGATGCTCTTTGCAGCTTGTCTAAGCAATCTCTGCACAGTGTGTCCTGCACTGAGCAGCCTTGCATTGCTAGGTCAGCGCCAAAACCACCTGCCACATAGACAGGTCCAACCAGCGACATGGAGAAGAAAAAGCAACATAAAGCAACTAGAAACTCCTCACACCACCTGACGCTGCCTGACGCTTACATACTAGCACTGCTAGTTGCCCACATTGGTGGTCCCAAGTCCGTAAAGTCGCCCGGCCAGGTCTACTTCCCATGGACGAAAACATGGCGGAACGACCAAGGCGTCCCCGAGCAAAATGCCGGAAGGCATGTCGCCTGCGAGATCCAAGCAAGTGGCACTGATGCCAGCTACTCCTCTACAAAGTCACAGAAACCTTTTGGGACACTTTAAACTTTTAGACTTAAAACGTGCAAAACTGCTTTTTCTGAGTACAAAGGACGAGTACTGAGTACTGTGGACCATGGTGCCATAAGCTTCTCCTTATAGGCTTTGGTGCATTGTGCTGAGCTGTTCACACCTACTTTACACGTGTTCAAGCAACTCTGGACTGCTCTGGGCTACTCGGCATTGGGAGATGGAAGAAGACGCGAGATTGGAGCACTACAGTAGTTTGGCCACCACCCCAAGCAGGGTCCTACTGTAGTTGTGGGATGACCCGCACTGACTCTGGATACTCCGTTCGTAGAAGACCATAATTACAGACTGTGACCATTGAACTTGGATTTTATGTTTTTGTTTCACCACAAACATCTTGCTGAGGCCCAGTCAGCTGCTCATCCGAGAGGAATAAGCGACCAGATCCTCCGAACGCCTCACCAGACTGAACAATGTCTCCAGTCGAGGAGAGACAAAGCAAACGTCTTCCTTCAGTGTTCCTTTTCTACAGTACGGTACATGTTTATACATATTTTATACATTTCAGCTTAGTTTATACATGTTTATACTCAAAGAAGGGTGCGCATTTCAATGCTCTGAAAAAAGGACTGCAATCGGATGGCCTCATCATGTGCACAAATATTGATGCCCCAAAGCTCGGGAGAATCCTCCAAACATGGCTATCACGGAAATCGCATGAGGGTCTTCCCGCAGGACTCGCATCAGCACTGATTTGGAATTTGGACATCAAAAACTGAAAGGAAAACGACAGAACAAACTGATTCGGCCGTCCTCCACCCAAAGTCGGATCACCCGATTCGCGAAAATGCGTCGTCGGCACACCAGCACCCGAGCCTCTCTAGCTGATCTTTCTGAATCTTTCTGAGAAGAAACGGTGGAAGCAAAAAATGGGCAGTAGCTAATCCAACTCAAGTGATGCTTTCCTGACCTGTGCACAGTTTGTGCATGCTTGTGCCATAAAATGTGAACTTGGTTCAGCACATCGTCCTCCAGATGAACAAAAACTTCTGCAACTTTCTGAACCTGAAAGGCCCGACCGACGACCGAAGGATCCGACATGGAAAACGTTCTTCACGTCCTCGTTTCGTCCCCGAGGTCGTCACCCGTTCTTTCGGAGTCCGAGGACAGTAGGCAGGATCCTGTTTTAAGCCAGATGAACAAGCGAACAAGAAGAAGCTCCTTTCCGATGCTCTCTTGTCACAAGCAAGCCCAGCGTTCCAGCGTTGTCTGATGCTTGATGTGGTTGGTTTCATATCCTCTACATATTGAAATGTTCTATGATGTTCTATGTAGACTTATGTAGTCATGTAGTTATTTGTGCCTTTTTTCCTGCTTTTGCGCCGCTGTGAGGATTGGTCCTGATGAAAGCCATAGGAGCTCTGAAGGCATGGCCCGCACGGCCCACAGGGCCCCGCCACTGGCTCCATCCGAGGTTCCAATGGCCACGGAGGGGCTGTTTGAATGGCACGAGTCGGATGCCCATCCTTGATGTTCAGATTTGAGACCTATAGCCTATATTAGCCTATTAGATCCTTTTAGAATCCGCTGGTTTGGTCAAAACGTGGAAGTTTGGTCAAGTCTAGTGCTCCTTAAGATCTTTCATCCATCCATATGCTTGATTCTTCGTGATCATTAGCTCATGGTGCGGTTGCCTTCGAGCCAGGAAGTATAATGACAATCTCTCTCTCTCTCTCTCTCTCTGCTGAAATCATGAAACCCACCCTCCAGAATCTCCCAAACCCTCCCAGCAAAAGTGAGTGAATATATAAAAATAACTTAACTATATATATATATGAGATCATGAGTCATAATACATCTCTGATTGTCACACCTGCGCATGACGGAGCCTTTTCATTAGAAAGTCTCAGATCAATTTTCCCAAAGGCTCCTTCACCGAGACAGACTCCGCAACGCTGTTTGAGGAAGTCAAAAGGTCGTTCGTCTTCCGCTGAGAACTAGGGCGATGCAGAAAAAGATTGCACACAAATCTTTAAGTAGGGATCCTACAGGGTAAAGTGCAAGTAGTTCCTCCTCCTCAACTTTCAGTTGGCAGGACAATTATATACGTAAGTCAATTTATATTTACTCCTATTCCTTTTTGAGGAGATCAAAAAGTTCTTGCGACTGCAAAAAAGAGATCGAATCACTGACATCAAGTAACCCATCAATCCCTAGTGACCTCATGTGAACAGCAAGTCACAGCAGTCGTCGAGTCGTCTTCTGCTCGTCGTCCCGGTGACGTGACCGTGAGTGACCGTGAGTGACAGCGCGGCAGCGCTGCCACGCGATCGTGCTATGACACTTACACTTTGCCTTTGGCAAGGCATCCGCTCTGACGCGTTGAATCGTGAATCGATTCCTATTTGACCATCCGCCTAGGGCGGGCCTTTCATAGGCCTGGGTGGTCGATTCCGAGTGGAGGCGCAAACACAGTTCCTGGTGATTTCATGTCAAAGGCTTATTGTAGCTGTGTGGCTTGTAAGATTCATCACAAGTCAAAGTGCACATTGGTTTTCAAACGGTGTCGTTGATTCTCGTCGCCTCTTCGGATGGAACAACCAGGAACCACCCAAACATTCGCATACGAACGACTGCTATGCAGACCGTGTCGCTGGCCCTAAGAGCTAAAGGTGGTACAACAATCAGGAAGTGGACACTAACAACCGATAGGAAAGGAGGGAGTTGAGCATGTCCCGTCGTGCCCCAGCCCGACACAGGACAAGAAAAGAGTCTCAATAGAGAGTTCTTGTGTCTTGTTAGAGTTCTTCGACAAACTACTCTGGGTCATTCCAATATCATTCATGTCCTTCTGCAACACCTCCTTTCCAGCAAAAAGTGCTCTTCAGCACGGCGCTGCTTGAATTAATGTTGACACGTCATCCGTCCCGCCATCGAGGTCCTGGCGACATGTTCGGACAAACAAGATGATTCGCACAATCTTCAGTGCCGCGTGTGTTCCAAAAAGCTCCTCGTGAGCCTCGCAGTCATCATCAGCGTGAGGACGCGGGTCACCTGATTCGATCCGCAGGCCTTGCCCCAGGCCTTGTCCTTGCCTTTGTACTATGACACTAGTACTGTTTACTGCCAGTGGACACCTTCAGCGGTTAAGCCCATGAACGGGATTTCTTTTTCCAACACCTGCAACCCACTGGTGTGTTTGGGGGTGCTCAGCAGCTGACCGGAGCTTGATTCGACGTTGAGCTGCATGTTCTGGGCCTTGGGACATGAAATGATGAAGCAAGGTAAGGTTAAGTTTCGGTAAAGGGAAATCATGCGAGGAGTTCAAGGAAGCTCTCCCCCACCCTCAGGTAGGGGGGAGCTTCTTTGAAGAAGCCTGAGCAAAGAGCGTGTACTTCTAGCCTAGGTAGCTACTTATATAATCAGCTTGGTGGCTTCTACTAGCTACTCTTAAGCTCTCCTTACAGTCGAAACCCCCTGGCTAGAAAATGTTTCTACATGTGCCCAACCTGTTCCCTCTCACATTGATCTGCAGAGGTCATGGCTCTTGCGCGAACTACCTGCTGAGCTAGCAGATGGAACCTGCACGCAAGTGGGCCAGTCCCAGAAGCACAATATCACCTAAGACCTAGAAAGGTGCAAACAAAAATGCACTAAATGACTTCCAACATCAAAGTGTTCACAACGTTCCCATTGCTGCCCGAGCTGCGTGGCAGTTGCATGGTCAAATTTGCCCTCGGTCACAGAATCCTCCGTGCTGGCCTCGGCTTTGGAAAGATTCAGCTTCTGATGCTGAAAAAATTGAGAAGGGTTCTCGGAAAACTGAGGCTCTGAGGTTTCTGCCGAGGAGAAACCATACTCACCTGCCTTGTGCAGCACTGCCTGGGAGCACCGGAAGAACAAGTGATGGAAACACGCGTATAGTAAATGTACACGATCGTTTTATATATACATATATATGTCATAGAAAACAATATTGATAAATGAAAAAACTACCATACATGTTGATTCATCCATCAAAATTTGTTTGTTTGAGGAAATCGGGGACCTACTGTTTTTTCGGCCCAAAGTTTGTGACAGCAGACCTTACTAAAATTTCCCCACCTTTCTTCTGAGTTCCTGCCCTCCACAAAGGACGAAAAATTTGAACAGTTTCTGTGCTATGTCGCCAAATGCTGTCATCCTCAGTTTCGGAAGTTGCTCGTGTGAGGTCAAATCTGACTTTGTTTCGATACAACCCGCCAGCTTGTCATCCTCATTTATTCTTGGACACCGGCGCGGGTCATGTCGTTCTGCAAAATGTCAACACGGCCCTCTGCCTTGCCATCCTGCAGTTGACAGTGAGTACACGATCTACACGTTGAGTGTGTTTCAAACCTCTGAGGTTCCATGCATCCCCTGCACACCTCTAACATTCTTAGGTTGTTTCTAAAGTTGTCCAATTGATCGAAAATTGTTTCCAAACTGTTTATGTGGTTCTAAAGTTGCTTCTAAAATTGCTTTATTGCTTTCAAGTTGCTTCTAAAATTGTGCCATTGTTTCTAAGTGTGTCAATCTGTTTCTGAAGTTGTTTAGTTGCTTCTAACATTGTTTCTAGCATTGGAAAAGCTGTTGAGTTGCTTCTGCGGTTAAATTAGCTTGTATATTAAGATAAGGCGGTTTGTAACTGCTTGAACTGCTTGTCGTGGTTGCTGAACATGTGGGTGCTCGATGGTTCTATAGTACTATAGGAGAAAACATGCTTCGCCAACATGGCTGAAACTAGCACGCAAGCCATGCAAATCAGCGAGCGCACTTTTTCATTGAAACTGGCGGCCAGCAAGTCATCAAGCAAACCCTAGGCCACAATGTCTTTTGCGCATGCCCATGACCTGGCCAGTGGTCAATGCGCGCTGCTGGCGAGAGGCCTTTGCTGCCGTTTCTTCAACAAAGCCACCGCACCATGATCGGGGCCATCGTCTTGTCGTGGAACTGATGGGAGGGACGCGGCCCCAGCTTGGAAAATGGATGAAAATGGCCATAGCCACTGCACTGGGAGCGCCACGTGAGAAGAGCAAGCAGGAGGCAGGTTCCATTTACCCGGATCCATCCTTGCCTCTCAAGCATGACTACGACTTGACCTGTGAGCGCAATGCGACGAACAAACGCAGGCGCTTCGTTGCAATCGGCTTCATGTTGAGGCGCGGCGCTACCAGTCTGGCGGCTGCTCCAGCGACCGTCAGCAGAAGGAGAGCGCTTTTGATGGAGTTCCTGATGCAGAATTGCCTGGGCGTCTTCACGAAGAATGCGTCCAGAAACAACCAGAAATCCGAAGTGATTCTTTCCTGGAAGGCTCCGATGAAGTCTTCGAAGCGGCGACGGACTGCAAGTCAAGATGGTCGGAAGGAAGTCTATGCCAGGTCTTCTCAGGAGACGCAGCAATACGCAGCAGGGCGCCCTGACAAGGATGACTTCAAGACAAACGTGTCATATCGCGTCCAAGAAGCTGAGTGAACGAGGATGTTGGCAGACATGTGGCAACGTGGGTCAGTTGCGCGCGAGGCGCACGCTGAGCTTGGCATCACGACGTACGTGGTGCCCTGTTGGTGGCAAAAGCGAGCAAGTGGAAGATCCGGCGTGTGCTTTTCACAATCTCAGCCAGAGCGTTGGACGAATCGACGCGTATTCTCAGCCACGTAGCCCCGAAGACCAAGGGAAAAGAAACAATATCATCTGAAGATACGCTCGCAACAACCTATGAGACCTACGCCAACCTAATTACGTCTATAGTGCAGAAATCTGAACGCAAATCTTTTGTTCATTCCAGCGTCATTGAGACAGTCCACCACAAAGAAACCAGCCATGATGAAGTGCAAAGACCTGAGCACACACCATGATTCGCGCATTCTACCTGCGTCAGTAACAGTTACAGAAAGACCTACAGGTTTCAAACCTTCCTTACAAATACAACTCACAATCATGATTTCCTGGATCAGTCAACCGCCCCCCAAAACTCGAACACTTTGTGAAAACCCAATGGCTTCATGCGAAGCACCCGCGACTGTCCACATACCAGGGTGTGCGCCACCCAGTCTTGCGCCCACCGCCCGCATCTTTGCCAGGAGGAACTGGGCACTGCCAACCAAGGAGCACCGCGTGGCTGCGGTGCAATTGCTTCCAATCTTTTTTGGGCGGAGGGTCGTAGCAGTTAGTACTATATATGTTCAGCGCCATGTTGCGAGCAGCTGTCAGGATCCCGCCAACAACTGCACCCGAGCCAAGCCCTTTATAGTCTTCGAGCGATGCCTGGTCCACGTACCACTTGGGCGCGCAGTCCTGCAATCTCAACGACTGCTCCAATCTCTTGATGTCCACGCGGCCCCGCTCACAACCAGCACGGCGGCCAGAGATCACTGCCACGTGAAGGCTCTGCGGCGGGATCAACTCCTTCTGTTCTTCACCACTCAAGGTGCCCAGCCTGATAGTTTCGGCGTTGCAGTCTGCTGCCCTTGAATACCCTATACCGTGGATACCTGCAGGACCTTTTGTTATTCCTGAGGGGTTGTTGCTTCATAGCAACAATTATTCCAAGAGGTTCAAACGTCCTGGAATATTTTTATGCAACAACTACAACTATTCCAGGATACTTCAACGTTTAGCATCGTTTAGCAAAGTGTTCCAGGGTATGCTTGACCTCTGTTACATTGCCTTGCAATGTCCTGAAAATTCCTGAATTTCCACAACGCAAGTGAATGTGCAGCGCAGCTGCTTTTTGCGCGCAGTTCTAGTTTCCGTGCGTTGCCTTGCGCTGCGAATCCCAGCGCCACATTGACCCCTAAACATATGTCTGCGAAACAAACATTCTCTGCAGTCATGCAGTCATCTGCAAATGAGACGAAACGAGCTGAGTCTGCGCAGACGAGCTGACACGCAACCATGGCTGAATTATGCTGAATATCGCTAAAGTCGACAGCATTCGACAGCTAGCAAAGTCAGTTTTCACACCGTGGTGTGCACAGGCTGCTCCGACTCCCTGTACACCTTCAAGAGCCACTTGCGAAATTGCTTGGTATCGTCACACCCGGGCAGGGAGCGACGGATCTCAGTTCACGCGAACCAAACAGCCATTCCTGAGTGGAGCGTCAGGCGTGCGTGGATTGACATGTTTCCGGGGATTTTGTTCAGATTTTTCCGGGGGGGGTTCACGTTTTTCCCCTACTGTTTTTGCTTTTGCTTCTGCTGGGAGTGCTTTACAAGCACTAGGAGCAGCAGAAAGGGCAGGGGACGAAGCACCAAAGCCAGCGTGACAGTGACAAAGGTATTCCACTTACTAGGGACTTCTTTGCGGTTGTCTTTAGCTTCACTGGTTTCAGGTTTCTTTGGGCTCGGTTTCTTGTCCTTAGGGTTTCTTTAGGCCTTCTTCCGGAAAAGGCATCCCACTTAACGATGCCTTTCAGTAGGAGGAGAGAGGAACTGTAATAGGGACTTTTCTGCGGTTGTCTTTGGGTTTCAGTGGTTTCGGGTTTCTTTGCGCTAAGCAAAGTAGAAATCCACCTTTGTCGCAGCGTCAACGCAAAGAAAATAGTAGTTGCGGTAAGTGGTAAGACTCGTAGCGGGGTGGTCCGAGTGATAGAGGTATTTCAAATAGTAGGGGGGGCGGTGGACGGTAGTGGCAACAATTTAAAAAAGCAGGGGAGGGCGCAGCGCCTCCCCCCGCAACTCAAATCAAATATAGACAGCGCTGGGCTGCTTCGTTTCTTGATTGGTGTAATTGGGTGTCAAAGCTCAAGGTGAAGGTCTTATCAGCCAACTTTGTGGCAGCGTCAATGCAAAGAAGATAGTCAGCGGAAGCAACAGCAGAAGCAAAAGCAAGGCAGATGCAAAAAGCAAAAGCAGAAGGAAAAGCAAAAAGCAAAAGCAAATGCAGAAGCAAAGGCCAAAAGCAAAAAGCTAAAAGCAGAAGCAAAAAGCAAAAGCAGAAGCAAAAGCAGTAGGTGAAAAAAAACGCGAAAAAAATCCGGAAAAAACCTGAAAAATTCCCGGAAAAGAGGGTTCCGTGCGCGTTGGTCAAACAGTTCCGTAGTCCAATTCATACCGGACATTGCTGGTTGCCAAGGCTAGGACTTTCCAAACCTCACAAAACGAAAAACAAAAAAGGTTTGATCGACTCTCGAAAGAGGCCAGGGCAGGCAGCACAGCGCGCGCGAGTCCCCCGCTAGGATGCGCATCTGCGACAGCAGCGCCCGACGAAAGTGGACGAGCTGCGCAGAAAAGTGGCGCGCTGGCTCGGATGATTCATGTGAACGTAATTCAATCACATCCGAGCGCCCGTGGAAGTGAAACCAAAATGCTCCTCCGCGCGCCGCGTCCGGGCAGCAGCCGCGTGAAAAGGTTGAAACAGAAGCGCCCGCCGAAGCACCTGAAAGATGCTTTTCCCCGTCAAGGGGCCAGGGCCAACGCGCAGCCAGGCCAAAAGCTGCTCGCGCAGCCCCTCCTTGGAGGTGTGGTGAGGCTGACAGCCGCTGGCCCCCACTGGTTGCACCCACACACACGACGTTGAAGGCAGCCTGCGAGCACGCTTCCTGCTGCGCGCCACTGCCACTGCACTCATTGCGCAGCCGCCGGTTCGGGCCAAAGCTTTGTGAAAAAGGCTGGCGCGCCTCCACACCCTCGCGCCGTGCTGCTGCCAACATCAGCTCCACGCCGCGCTGTAGGGAATCCCACCAAGCGTGGAACGCCCGCATCCCCGCAGCGACGCGGCTGCAAGTCCTGGCCATTGCGTGCTCCCACTCGGCCTCCTCAGCGGAGTGTGCCTCCCCACCGCCGGCAGCGTAAACTAAAACGCCCGGAAACTCCGCGCGGCTGAAAGTGGCCACATCCGTGGGCAACCTTCTGTACTGAGCCACGCGGCCCCGGCCGGCGCCTCACTACGTAGCCACTCTCTCTCTCTCTCTCTCTGAAATCTTGGGTCTCCAAAAAACAAAAAGAATTGAAAAAACAATATTTCAGAACCCTTTCTGCAGAAGCCCCAAGTTCAAAGACCTCTGGAAAATTGTTTTTCCCGAAAGCATTGCGAAGGGTTCTTCCGGAAAATCCTTTGAACACTGACACTTCGACACTTACACTTCGACACTCACACTTACACACACACACACTGGAAGAGCGAAAGCATCCAAGTGCGAAGTATGCCAGTGTCAAAGTATGCAAGTGTAAGCATGCAAGCATGATATGCAAGGGTGAGTATGCAAGCATGCAATGACTATGCAAGCATGCAATGAGTAGGCAAGTGTGAGTATGGAAAACTAGCACGGGAGATGTCCTAATGAAAAAACATTTCCCCACTTTATAAATTCTCTCTTAAAGGCGGAGTGCGGGACGAACAGCATCAACCGAAAGTGCAACCCTCTGCGGAGATCGTGCGTGTCGAGTGCGCGAAATGCAGGCGAGAGTGCGATTTGTCCGGTCCGCGCGCAACCCTCTGCGGAGATCGTGCGCGTCGAGTGCGCGAAATGCAGGCGAGAGTGCGATTTGTCCGGTCCGCGCGCAACCCTCTGCGGAGATCGTGCGTGTCGAGTGCGCGAAATGCAGGCGAGAGTGCGATTTGCCGGCTGCGCGCGCAACCCTCTGCGGAGATCGTGCGTGTCGAGTGCGCGAAATGCAGGCGAGAGTGCGATTTGCCGGCTGCCCGCGCAACCCTCTGCGGAGATCGTGGAAGCCAGCTTGCTGGCTGTAGTTGAAGTGGGTAAGCCAGCACGCTGGCTGCCATTGTTGAGATGG
>CAXAMN010008868.1:39468-55281 GCA_963970005.1 Durusdinium trenchii
CCATCATAGTTGAAGTGGGTAAGCCAGCACGCTGGCTGCCATTGTCCCCTTACCAGCAGCCCAAATGCTCACGACGATGAGCTGGGCTGTCACCGCTTGGCCGCCGGTGGGGGGGTTTGGGAGGCCGCATCACACACAGACACCCACACACTCCCTCAACTTACACGAACACACACACATACGCAGACTCATTTCCACACGGACATAGACACACGCACAGAAACCCACACACTACCTCAACTCACTCGACTTCACACTTCTCACTACACACTTACCGGATAACTCGCACTCTGACTTCCTACGTGATGAAAAATGCTTTCGGGCCACTCGTCGTCTAGTTGTTGTTTTTTTGGAGACCCTATACTTGGGGAAATACTTGTGTCAAGCCAAAACTAGCAGATGAAGCAGACAAGTCTGATAACTGAGTACAACTCAAAAATTGATGAAAAAGTGCACTTCCACAGCCTGCCGGACTAAAAAAAAAACAACAAACACCGGGCGCCCAGCGGCGGCTAGTCGGTTGTTTGCTTTTCTTCTCTCTTGGTGTAGTTCTGATTTCTATCCTGCGTTCCCGTGGTTAACTTCAACCAACGGGGTCATTCCCCCAGTAGTTGGGCCCAAACGAGGCCTAGGAGACTGCTTGGTTTCAATTACCCTGTCATCTTGCTTCTCCAGTGGGTGGATCCGTGTTTCAATAAGGAGGCCTCCCAAAAACCATCTACAAGAAGGAAATAGAGCAAAACCCTGAAGGCTTCCTGGAGGCCTTGATTCATTTTCGTTAGATTTCGATGCACGCGCATGCATTTGTATAGTTACCGTGGCTCCGTTGGTGTTTGCCTTACTCTCGCTGAGGGTAACCACTGCACAGAGACAGCTGCGCAAGAAACGACAAAGGCAAAGACCTATTGGTTGGTGGTCTCCCTTACCCATATGTACATCTTTGGGCCCAAGCCTTTTTCATGACTGAGAAAAACACCCAGCCTAGCTTCACATCTAAAGCTAGGTCTATCAGGATCCGTTCTATGAGTGGCAGCCAGCAGGCCGCCACGCAATGAATAAAGGTGCAAGATGGTGGGGCTGCAAGTCCTCACTAAGCCTGGCTGCCCGATCCCCCAATGGCTGACAAGCTGCCACAAGGCCCAGCAGCGGGGCAATGGCCGCCACATCACAAGTGTTCGAGAAGGAATATATAGCAAAATTGGCCCTCGACCCAGTTGCTTCAAGTTAGTTACCTTGTCGGACCTTGTCCTGGTTGATAGCCAGCATCAGTAGCAGGATGAGTCCGAGAAACTCGAAGAAAAACTATAAAGTGAGATGGGCTGCTGGACGTTCAGGTTGCGGTAGGAAGCCATCCTAATTTGCAATTGGAAAGGGAAATGGGGCCCATAGAAATTCACCATGTCCCTTCGCGGCTGCTGTTCAACATAAGATTCCAACAAAACGGCTGCAAAGACAATCTTGAGATTCTTCAATCTCAACAGTGCTTTCGAACAGAACAAGTGTCCAAATCGTGGAAGTGAAAAGTGGTTTTCAGAGGCAAAGTTCACAAGTTTATGACTATGGAACAAACTGTTTGAACAAACAACAAGTTTATAGCAACATGTTTCAACTAACAAGATTACAAGGTTAAATACATTATAAACAATGTTCAGAACAAGCATAAACAATGCTTTAAACAATATATTGAACAATTTAACAAGTGTATAAACAATGGTTTGAACACTATAACAATGTTATAAACAATGTTCTAAACAATATAACAATGTTATAGATAATATGTTTAACAATATAACAATGGTACAGTATAAACAATGTGTAAAGCAATATAACAATGTTATAAACAATGTTTTAAACCATATAACAATGTTATAAACCATCGTTGAAACAATCAAACCAGTGCTAAACAATTTCAGACTGTTTTGCTTGGTGTTCAAAGTGTTCCCACCAGAGTGTGTTCTAAAAACATCTACAAGTAAAAGAGTTTCTGATGGCGGCCATCTGATCAGGTAAGGCAGTGAGTGGGTAGGGCGACTGAACCGCAGATCCGGCGTTTCGCAGGATTGAAATAAATCTTCCAGCGACTCCAACGGACATCCGTCCTCCAAGGGCTTTGGGCAAAGCAGACGACCATAGATCTCTTTGGCTCGGGACTGGACACCCTGGCGATACCAACAAGGCCTGATTCCCTTCCATGGGGGCCATGTACTGCAGCAGTCGATATGGTCGCATGGACTGACATGGACCGATCTGTTGGCGACATGAACTGACTCCAACTCTCTCACGTAACTCACCGCTGATATCATCTGATATCCAATATCCATTGAAAAGGACAAAAAATGCAAAAGCAATCAGAGTGCCCCTCCTGCAAGAAGTTGTGGGACAGCAGTATCTTGACTGTAGCACGACTCCTGGGTCACAGGTCCCTAGATTGAGTGTTTCGACGTCTCCCCAGATCGACTGGGGGGCACTAGTATGCACTAGTAGCGTCCTTGCTCCTAATAGTAGTGCCAGGAGCTACTAGTAGCTTCTTGTTCCCAGTTCAATGTGGTTGTAATCACACGGTGATCTCCTGGGCTCCAGGATCAGCATGCTAGCAATGACTTGCTGCGCTGCCGCTGACAAGTGTTCCGGACATTGGTACCTGGAAGTAATATTTTACAGGCATCATTGTAGGTTCAAAAGAAGAGCCATGAAGACCCTAAAGACTAATCACCAGAAATGTCCGACTTGGGCAAGTCAGCCAGTAATCTGACCGCGCCTTCCCCGGAGTATGCAGCGCTTGAGCTCAGACATGCTCTTGCCCTGACAGTTTAAGAAAGGATTCGAAGCGAGTGTGGCAAGATAGAAAGAAAATGACTGCTGCACTGTCCCCGATGTTATTGTTCATGAAACTGAAGGAGCTTACTTAGGACTATGTCCACATAGCACGGCAGTGGCCTTGAAAGGAAGCCGTCCACACAGCATGGCATACAAAGCAATGCCTGAACTCCACACCTGTGCCAAAACAGCTTCAAGTCAAGCAATATTCGGGAAGACATAAGACACAGATTGGGAAGTCCAAGGTGCATCGACTGGAAATCCGTCATAGCCAGCATCTTGCAAAATTTCCGGCGCTATGTACCTGGGCTGTGGCGTGCATTTGCGCCTCTAGTGGTGAGTCAATTTCACTAAATGTTGTCATCTCATTAAATAGTCCCATGCCGACTATTCACTATTCAATTCCTTTACATACAGGCAAACACATGCAAAAGGGATCAAAAAGGCGCCGAAATGATCAGTGCATGGCACGATGGAGTGCCACAGTGATCATGTAGCTTTTTCTCTGGCTGTACCACCTTGAGCGGTGGCACGTTCAGGCAAAAAAGCACTCCGCGGTTGAAGAGAAGCTGGTCATGCCAGCAATGGCTACATTATTGAACATGTGTGTCTCCCTGATGATGGTACTCATGGCTGAGAGCTACGCCGCCGCAACCCCGAAGTCCGCGATCTTTACACAGCCGAAGGGGTCGAGCAGAAGATTCTCCAGCTTGATGTCCTCAAGGAACAAATCAGAACAACATGAAAAATCAGGCTCTTGTGGAGATGCTCCGTCAAGACAGACCTCCAGGCATGCTTTACCATCTTGTTCCTCATGCTTGCACTATCTGGTGCGCTTCCAATTCGTCCCACGGTCCCGGTGAACCACCAGCTTCTTGTGGATGTGATCCAAGCCCTCCAGCAGCTGCTTAAAAAGGTCCTGCAGGCGCGCAGCTGCTTTCCATTGCGCAATGCAAAGCCGTTGAACAAAAAAGAAGATCAAGAGATGAAACAAAAAGAATGTGTTTGGCCCCCTTTGAACAGGGCCCTGTTTTTCATCTAGCGGCAAAGAGCTCTTACCAGCGATTTCTTAGAGCCTTAGATTCTCAGATGGTCATGTGCCTGTTCCTAGCAGTCCTTCGCACAAGGCTCTGCCAGGCGGCGGCGAGTTCGAACGTATTTCAATAGGTCGCCACCAGAAGCAAACTGGCGAGATCAAAACTGGTCGAACATGTTCAAGCTCCATTAATTGGCACGTGGCGAGAATCCAAGCCAATGCCAATGAAAGCTTTGTTCATGCCCGTGAAGAAGCTGGAATTATATGCACAGCAGAATCAGAATTGTTTTCAAGTTTCAAGGTCCACCATTTTCCTGGGAGATCCTCAGAGAAGCCCTTCTGTCCAACATCAGGAAGGGAAAAAGGCACAAACACGATCAAACCCTTGTTTGCAGGTGTTCATGTCTTTGTCAAATCTTCCACTACCTGAAATTCACCAACAGAAGTGTGCTCCTGCAGATGTGCCTCCATGACTAAAACAATCTGCGATGGTGTTTCAACCACCTGGCAGCCGTTTCAGGCGAGGGATCGCCCAACCACGCTTTGTAGAGTCACATCATCACATCCCAAGAATTCCGTGTCCAGAGTCAAACTTGCCCATTAGAGTCATCATTAGAGATATTTTATCTTATTTGTAAGCAGTAAGCAGCCATCCCACGTGGAAGCCGCAACAGCTGCTGCGACTCTCCCTCGCACTCCTCTTTCCACAACCTAAAGAACCTTGATGACGAAACCTTGGAATTCACCTGAAACATCCTGAAACTATATATCTGGAACCTGCCCACCCAAGGCCACTTAGCTACGCGGCGTGATGCCTCTGTGCGTGCAAAAAGTATAATTCAGTATAATAGCATGATCTGATGAAAGCACGGGACCAACAAGAACAAAAAAGAACGAGAAGAACGGTCACTGTCACTGACATGACATGACTGCAATAATATGGCGTAAATCTGAAACTAGAAGCAGTTGGGGTACAACCCAAAAAGCACCGGACTGGTCAAAGGAAGCTGAAGGAAAGTGCCCACTGGTTGAGCGGCTGCCGACTGCGCCCGCGGTTGGAACGGCCTCAAAGAGCTGAATGACGTTTGCATGGCCAGTGAGCCGTTTCATGATGGCCACCTGGACATCCGAATCACCAAAACAGCGGGAACAGCGACCCAAAAAGGGCCATGGGGCAAAAAAGAACGTTGAGATGCGAAGTGCGAAGTTGACAGGGCATCATCAGACCGTTGGCAAAACACTGAAGGGGTCGCATTGCTGGAAAATGGATGAAAATGCTGCCGGCTCCACTTCCTGCAAGAAGCACTTCTTGCTTCCAACCTTCCAGGTGTTTGCACTCAGCATGCAAACGAAACACTCAGGGCAAGTAGATCACAAAAGGTGTCTCACACACGAGATGATGAATAATAAAGTAAGACTAACCAAGAATAGCAATGGTGAGAGGGGAAAAATTGAAAAAATACATATGTTCTGAAATGAAGCAGCAGCCGAAGGTGGTGAAACGCTAGCGCCATTTACATAAGTTGGCACGCATCCGGTCTAAAACAAGTTGCTTGGCCTCATTCATGCGGCGTCGATCACATTGTTTCATAGCTGAAAGCTCCTGGAGGTGGCAACTATGAGCCCATCAGATTCAACTTTCATTGCCCACAACAAACTGAGGACACGCACACTTATATAAATATACAATGTATAATATATATAATACTTGATTTTCTCTGTTGACCCCGTGCATGGCCGATTTACGTGTACTGTGTGTATCATCATTATTCTTAAACTGAGCTGCCGGGCCGCGACATGCGCAACCTTCAAAGATTCTCCAATTTAACGCACTACAGCTCGTCCTCTGTCAATTTATGCACTGCCACGTTGACCTCTCAACGTGCAATTGATGCGTCTACAAGACAATTCAGAGTTGCAAGCGGCTTCTGCATTGATGTGATCTGGAGTCCGACATGACCGACTTGCTCCAAGCTGTCTGTGCATGTCGCTGAGCTTCAGACTTTGCCAAAGGCTCCTTTACCAAGAAGTCTGCCAACTGCGTAGAAGTCCAAACTGTTCACATTGGACCTTTTGCGAGTGTTGCTCAAAGCAAAGTGGCATCGCAACACTCGTTCACAAGATGTCTAAAGCAGCGTTTGTTTTAAGACAAAACGCCCTATTCTATCTTATCGAAATCTCAAGAGCTGGCACACATGTCTTTTCTCTTCCACGTGTTGAGGCACAAGCTGCCCGGGCTGCCCATTCTGGAAGTGTGCCGCCAAGGACTTCAGCAAGCCTTGGCGGAGAGATCAGGCTCTGAAACCCGAAATCCATGGTGCCAGACACAGACGTTCTCGGGGCTGATGTGACATGGTGCCGGGAATTTCCTCAGGCAAGTGCCCTCACGGTCTTTCTTGATTGACGGAGCCTGCGCAAAGATGCTGACCACGCACGAACGGAGTGTCCAAAAAAGAAATGCTTCTTGCTGCGGGGGAAGCACCTGCAAATGAAAAAAAAGAGGCATGCATAGGCATGCGCTGTTTCAACAGACTCCTAGGCGCGTCCGAGATGTCTTCCAAACACGAAAAGGCTTGTGCTGAATCTGTGCCTTGTCTTCGGCAGGGCGGCCTGAACAGGGACTGAAAGAGCTTTGAAGCTACTAGGAACAAGTGCATCGCTACTAGTAACAAGTGCCTTACTAGTAGTAACGAGTGCATCGCAGTAGCTTCTTGTTGCCAGGCAATTCACCGTTCAGGTGTCACTCTGCAGGCGTCATGTCTGAATCAGAGGATCAGCAGGATAACACCTAGTTAGGATTCTAGCTGCACCTACTGTATTTGTATTATTCACACACACACACACTGTAGATTTACTATGATTTACTCACAAATGCAGAAAAATCTGGTCACAAATGATATATCTACAGTATCAATTTCTATCTTTCCCTCATTACATGTCCGAAGTCCGAGGCTCCCAGCTTGGATAGCTCGGATGGCTTGGGTGGCTCGGGACTCGCCCTGTTCCAACCTAGTTGTTGGAAGCTTCTCCACCGTTGTCATTGAGTTGGCTGAGCACATAAGGTTGACGAAACCACAGTGATCGGTCATTTCTCGGAAACCTGCTTCATCCTTTCTCCAGGCCAAGAGTCATTCTACCCAGCGGTCGGCATTTGCTTTTGGAAGCCCCAAAGTTTAGAGCAAACAAGGTGTGCAAGCATCGAGGTCAAATAATTGTCTGACGGTTCTGATAGGGCTTGGTCCCGGGAAGGTGGCATGTCTTACATGCAGCTTCTGACAACTTGCTGAAGCCATAGACTTCTACATTCTGCAGCACTCCTCGGGCTCACACCGGGCGAGCAGATTGGCAACGCACCGGTGCCTGGCAAAGGGCACACGGAATCTGCATACCAAAGCCATTCAAAGTCCATCACGATCCTATTCTTCCTTCCAAGTCCCAAGCTGGAACTCTGCCAACAGGCCATTAAGGGTCCCTTGTGAATGCCGGTGAGGAGATGTGAGGAGTGTGGGGATGCGCAAGGGTCGCTACTTTCCCCGATCTTGGCCTCGGCTGAGAGTTCTCTGCGACGCGCCTGAGCAGCTCACTTCCAAAACGCGACCAACCGGACGATCCATAAACATCCCCATGACTCATGACTGAATAGTCATTACATCGTAATAAATAGTTATAGACAATAACCAACCACAGACTATAACCATTTATAACCATAATATGATCTCTTGTCCCGGGTCCCCAGTGTCTATCAAGCCTGTCGAGAAGAACTGTCCACTCCCTCAGCGTCAGGCAGAGATTCCCGAGGCGGTTGCTGGGGAATCGGGCCATCGTAACGGCCTTAGCCATCGCACAGAACTCAGGGCATCTTAGAGCCTCTGCATGAAACTTGAACTGGAAGGCAAAAACTGCTCTTGGAACACGGACTCTCCATGGCTTGGACCTCAGACATGGTAAAGACATGTAAAACCTCTAGATTGAAACAAACCTGATCCTTGGAATGTCTTCGAGCTCTGGATCAACTCAGATGCATGCCCCTCTGGGCCTGCAGTCGGCTTTCAGTCAAAACTCTCATCAAAGTTTGTGACGGTTCATTGGAGAGTTCTGCCGTGGCCTCACTTCGACCATCTGGTGGCCCCTCAGTTGAAAGGGTCGAAGCACGACTTTGCGGCACTTCTGCATCTGGTTCACTTCGACTATGTGTGGTTCTTACTCTATTACGCTGACTTCCAACGCACTCTGTGCTAGGTTCTCCTCCAGGCCAAACTTCTCAACACCAGGTGTCTCTTTTTAGGCACTGGCCACGCCAGGTGGATGGCGATCAGAAAATGAACCTGGCGGTCTCTCCATGCTGATCCCTCAGTTTCTTCAGCAGAATCTGCCACGAGGTCACACTGCACCTTCGCTACAAATCGTGGATGATGCACGAGGAACAGCGGTCGAAGCCACCTGATTCCCCAAACGGCTCGATCGACCCCAAGGTGAGCTGACTCCAAACCCAGCCACTGATGTTGAGAGCTACGTTGAAGGCATCCCTTTTAGTCGGTGCCAACCAGTGAACACATGACAAGACTTTGGCAAATCCAATCTAACCCTTTCCTACCCTCAATCTACCTCATCAACAGCACAGCTTGATGTCTACAAACGTCAACCGGTATCATTGCAGCCTCCACTTAGAAATAGAATCGTTTGAATCTTTCTCTAGTAGCGCGTATCTGTCAATGCTTTTTCTCGAATCTATCTGTGAGGCAAACTAGCAATGCCTTTTCTCGACGTTACACACTTGTGCAATTGCCCACTTGCCACTTGCCATCAACTTCCACCGAGCGTTGGTGTCTTACCACTATCTTGAAGCACAATCTGAAGCAGAGCAGTCCTGCCTCAGAGGGCGGAGTAGCCTCGGTTGGAGAGCTAGTGGCTTCTTGTTACTAGTAGCGACGGCCTTCAACCTAATAGCGATGGCCACCACCTAGTAGCTTCTAGCTACTGGTGGGTAAAATCTCAGCAAAGTGGCCGAATCACTTTGTGAGACCTCGTTCTTGGGCACCTCCAAAACGAGAAACAAGTGTCATC
The DNA here is from genome assembly GCA_963970005.1 of Durusdinium trenchii. Classification (NCBI taxonomy): domain Eukaryota; class Dinophyceae; order Suessiales; family Symbiodiniaceae; genus Durusdinium; species Durusdinium trenchii. Next base: position 48,386 of record CAXAMN010008868.1, read on the forward strand.
AAGGGGGGCGGTTGTGAGGAACTAAACGATGACACAATTGATTTGGTTTTTAAGCTGTGCAAGCATCCCGCGCACAGCAAACAGGAAGCCTTGCGCAACTTTGGCTCCTCGTTCCTCACGGCATGGGTCTCAATCTTAAGCAGAAGCCTATGCACTCGCAGGGCTTTCCAAGTCCACTGCCTTTTGGCTTTCGGATTGGCATCAGGCCCAGGCCTTGGAGCGACACCAACCCCATCATATGTGAAACGGCCGAAACAGTGGGTTGGACGCAGCTGGAATGAACGAAGCAGTCTGCAAGATCGTCAGAAGCTATTTTTGCGTGTGCTGAAGTGCTGCCTTGATATCGTGACACCTTCTGAAACTTGTTCATTCATGAAAGCCAATCAAAAGAATGCAAGACTGGTGCAACAAACCTATCGCCTACCTTGGCCCATTGAGTTCTTCTCTCCATCATTGATAGCTCGATCTGCTGTCGGCGCTGTGTTGCCAAGTCTTCGACCGCTCTTTCTTTCGGGTCAATGCACCGGGAGAAACCAGACCTCGAAACGTGTCGGGTTCTCAAAAGCTCTGTGAATCTCAATGTTTCTCTGAACGTCGAAATTGGATGAAAGTGAATGGAATGGAGGTTTTCGCCTTTCACATCCTTTCACCCATTCCTGCATGGGAAATGTAAAGCATTGGTATGGAGGCCCCAGGCAGTGTTCAATCACAGCGGCATAACCAACCCTTCAGGTACTTTGACTGACTAACTCTCACCCTCTCTCCATCAGGCAGTCAAATCAAAGGAAAAGCGTCCTTTGACACCTCCAAGTCTGGGCAAAAGCAAGAATGGTGCAGTCGTCGCGGCATGTCATGCTTTAAGGGTCGAACAGCTACCAGGAAGCATCAGGCCGTTTGCGAGAGGGGAGTTGTCCTGAGTGCAGGCGAACTTTGGCGAACGCTAGGTTGAAGCAAGCGGCACACGGTGTGCGGGATATATTTAAAATTCCGGCTCCGATATGTATGTATATAAATATGTATACAACTAATTACAACTGTAATATAATATAGCCAGATGATTCCAGATGAAATGTAAGACACTATGGCAATCGGTGGTCCTCTGGTGAGGATGGACCACTTTGAGCCTGCACAAAGAAGCGTAGACAAAAAAAAGGAACAGGACGACGTGACACATGGCGGAACATAAGAAAGTCAACCCAACAAATACAGTACCGTGTGAAAATGAAGGTAACTTCGGGTCTTCTAGTAGTTACCCCAGTTATCATGGTGGGAAGGTTCCGCGGCAATAGCCTCCAACCTACTAGCGATGGCCTCCAACCTAATAGCGATGGCCTCCAATGAATCTTTCAGATTCATTGCCAGCCTTGATTGCACCTGGTATTGAAGGCCGTCCTCCCGCAGATTGAATCCCTGGCAAGACACGAACAAAACTCGGGATCCGCGACGCGGGAATTTCATCAACGTTGGTGATCCACGAGCCTTCCGGTATAGTCCGCCGACTTGATGGTGGGCCACGGGCCATACCGGCCATTCCCATGCCTCAACGCTACTTCGCCACTTCTGGGCACCCAGTCTCGACATTCCCTGATCACTAGACTTCATACTTTTTCACAAGCAAAGAACGCTTCGACTAGGTCCAGGTATGAATTTAGGTCAGGTCTAGATCAAACATTAAAAATAAATATGTTTTAAAAAAAAGAACATGGCTGTCCTTTACTCAAGGAGGTCACAAGGATATAAAAGGTCAAGGTTTCTCTTTCAAGCAGGAGCAGGTCACCTTGAACTCCGGCTTTTCGCTGAAATAACCGGCCTCGAGTCAGGCAATTATGGCTTGATTGCAAGCGTAATGAACAAATGCTTGACTGTCGCTGCAAAGAGTGCTCATGAGGCATTTATGTTTTTGTTCGACATCCTCTGTCCTCTGCAAGCAGCTGAAAGTGAAAGTGAAAAGTCTCCAAAGATCTCCAAGTTGAAGTTTCGCTACTAGGAGCAAGTACGCTACTAGGGGCTCCTGGCCTTACTACTAGGAGCAAGAAGCTACTAGGAGCAAAGGGCATCGCTACTAGGAGCAAGGACGCTACTAGGGGCTTACTGATTGGACTTGAGCAGCTCCACCCCGCTTCACGCTTTACCAGATCCAAGGGCTCGAGCTTTCGTCGGCACTGCTTGCTACTCCTCACCAGATTACGTGCAGATCTACTTTTGAGCACAAAGATCATGCTCTCCAAATGCCCAATGAAGCAAGATCACTGAATTCAAAGAAGCTCAAGACTTTGTCAACAAAAACCTATGTATTCTCATGTATTTTCTAAGTTCAATGTGCACCATCCTTCTCGAGATTTTGGCACTGACTGTCGAGGTGCCTGAGCCCCGAAAGCTCTCCAAAAAGGAAAGTAAACAGCGCTGGAGAAAGCCAGTTGGCTGCTAAGATCTCCGCCGCAGGCTTCTTTGTTTGGCTCAGATTCCTAGAGTTGGGCGCGGTTCCCGCTGCGAGTTCTCTTCCAACATCTCACAGTTTCTTACCAATATCTTGTCACTAAAGCCAGGACTCTTTAGATTTATACACGATGGGCGCGCTCCCACTCGCTATGAGCCGGACAACGATGCTGCAGCTGCAATGAAGGCCCCAAGCTCGGCCTTCCAAGGTCAGCTACGGCTATGGCAGCCATGGCAAACTATGGCTCACATGGTTCACTCGGAGATGCCGACCGATCCGTCTTCGCGACTTGTAGCGACTTCGGTCTTCCGAAGTCTCCTTCGTGGTTCTGAGTCTGGCTCTGAACGAAACACTCTGAATGCACCACTCCTCGCCTGCAAGGCTTGGAAGTCCACGGCCACCTCCTCAAATGCTCTTGCTGAGTTGCTCAAGCTTTGTTTGCAGTTGCTCTTCTCCAACTGAAAAAAACAAACTCAAAGCATCTCGAAGGTAAAGAATGTCTGGTGGCGCCGGCCGCAGGGGCCCGATGAAGCAAGTTGTAGCGAAGCTGCCGGCCAGCATTCGAGTCCACGCCTAGCCACGCGCCCGTCGAGCCGGCCGTCGAGCCGCTGCCGAGCCAAGCGGAGACGCCGAAGTCTGAGAGCGAGGCTCAAAGCATCTAAAGCCGTCCGCAAGCACTGTGCATCCTGGTTCACAGGCATGGCGCCTGCATTTGCAGCTGCAGTCAAACGCACAAATTAGCAGCAGCCGCTTTTGGCTAATATTCTTGGCAGCTCTGCTCTTGCTCGGATGGGCCAAAAATGCAGCCTGCCATGGCCCTCACGCTAGCAACCTGGGCAAACTTGTTATGAAAGTCGCAGGATTGCACTGAGTGCAGAAAAATAATTTGGAGAGGTATGGAGCGGTCTTGATCACCATCAAAGCATCAAAACACCAAAGGAAAGAACACTCGTCGAGAAATGCCAAACTGGAGCAGAAGCCAGCGCTGCAACCTGTCCGGTCATGTTTGGCTTGACACATCGTACTCTTTGGACTTGGATTTGAATCTGCATTGGCATCATGATATTATCTACTCAAAGTACCACCAGATCCTCTGCTGACTTGTTAGCAACCAATTCATATCTCACAAATGACTAAAATAGCAATGCTATGCAGCGGTCAAAGAGCATTCGTTGTGTTGGCACCTGTAGCTAGAGACCTGATCTTCAATTGAATTCCTTGGAGTCAGGTCTCTAGCTACAGGTGTTGACCCAGCGATGTGCTCGCTCTTTTCCCAGCCGCCGCTGATCTCTGCCATTTAGCAGCAAATCCCTAGTGGCCGTCAAAATCTTCACATCGGGATTTAAAAAGATTGACTTGACAATTCAATCTCAACTCGCTCATCTTTGGCGTCCAGGAAAACCACATCAGTTTGCCTGATTAGGTCATGTTAGAGAACCCAACATCTGGACCTGAAAATGCGAGTGTACCTGTTCATTATGCACCTTAACGGGTAGGTACTTTATTTATGTATATACATATACACAATTCATACTCCCTTCCGGGTGACACAAATCCTTTCTTGAACTGGACCTGATGCCCAAACGTCTGCATCTAGTGAACCTGTTCTGAGTGCCTAAGTGCCAGACCAGCCCTGCTTTTGAAGCGCTCTCTGGAGACTAGGCCTTGGTACGATTTGCTCCTGCTTGGATCAGAAAATATGCCCTGACACGTGCCACAGAGTTCAATCATTTGTAGCCAGGCTGTAGCCAAGAGGTCTGGTCATTTCGCTAAGAAGAACACCACCACTGCTGCGACAGCTCTTTGGCTTGCTCGCAGAGATGTGCCAAATCGCTCTCCCCCACTCTGGACTCTCCTCAGAGTTCAAAGAGCGAACCAGAAACTAGCGATGCAAGCATGTGATAGCGTGTGCACATATCAATGCAACGCCTGATCTTAGCATGCCTCAGTACAACGCTCTGACCAAATGGCCTGCTGAAGAAGCATACAGGCACTTTTTTTGAACTCTTGCACACTGGAATTGTTGTCCTGCCGCTGACTGGGCAGGTCAGCAAATGCCCAAGCCTTGATAAAACAAAGAAGAAAAGTCTTCAATTGCTAAAATGGGGCCACAAGTCCTCCTACAATTTGCCGTACAGCAGTCCCAACCATACGCGTTCCTCCCTCCGACCACTCACAAGACAAAGTGGCAGCCTTTCACACGGATCTGGGTAGCATTGATTGGACGACCCTGGAAGAAATGAACCAGCTGACATTCGGAGCCAGGCACAGCCGAATGACCCCAAGATCAGCAGCTTTGCCCGGCGCAGGTCAAAAGGATTAGTTTCCTTCCAATCTGATCGGACAAGGGTGCCACGGTGCCACAAGAACGCTTACTAAAAGCTTTAGAAAGGAGATTCTGTTGTCCCGAGCCAGAAAGAATCAGCCAGATCGACTTTTTTATGTAGGGCAATCTTGGAATGGTTCTCAGGTCACGCGACTAGGATCTTTAGCAAGTTCCTCAAGGTAGGACAAAAACCATGTGGGTTCACCATCCGCCGGTCTCTTCTGCGAGATTTCTGCAAATGCTCTTCTGCAAACTATCCTGGGTTGAACAAAGCGATTAAAGCTGTGAAGAACAAGCAGCTCTTCAATTGAGGAGTCCAAGTGGCGCAAAACACTGCAGGGGAGCACACGGCCTGGCCTGGCGAGGGCATGTGCACCCCTGCGGAACCTTCACACATGAAAAGGTTTTTTTGACAAGCGGTGAATCATAGCTTGTCCATAATATGCGTGATCGATTTCCGTTGTCCAACGGTTCGGAAGAAAGTATACATAGGCGGCTTGATTTGCCAGAGAGGTGTGTTGCAAGTTGCAAGACATCTTAGGTTCCATCGGTGGCGCCCCGATGACGGACAGCTCCGAAGTGAGGACGCTCAAGGAGCTTAAGAAGTCAGGCCAGAAGGGGTCAGTCGTTCTGTGTGTCTACGCATGCTAACTCACACTGATGCCTATAGGAGAGAGCGTAGCGTGAAGCATTCCAGGTTCCAAGCGTATTTTCAACACTGTACCCTTTATGTGGCTGAACCAGAAGAATTTTGTCTACTTCACGAAGGAGCCTTCGCTCTGAGGCTTCAATTTCGCGATCTGAGACTCATAGCCCGGTGAGCGGATCATGAAAACATGTGAAGTAAACAGCTCTTGCTGCGAAATCGCTCATTGGTGCATGTTGGTGCAGCTTCTGGACTTGCAACGAACGGCTTGTCTGCCTCAGGCTGCGAAATCGCTGGAGAGCTGTCCTTGGAGTAAAGCTTCTGAAGATCACTGAAGATCTTCCTCTTTTTCAAGCTGTGCGGCTGTGCACAGCATTCCTCGAGATTCGAAAGCTGATTTGGAACGCTACGCCTGTTGCAGTGCCTCCTTCTCGGTGAGTCTCAAGCCTACTACTTTCCTCCAGCTGCAAGAAGTTTGCCTCTGCCTTGACACACAGTGCCACCGCGCGCATTCTTCTAGGCAACGTTGCTCAGCCGAGTCATAACGATACTTTTGCACCTGGGCCTGCAACTTCTGTGCAAAGACTTTGTCCAGCTCTTTTTTTCAGCTGTTCTGGCTGTACTGAGTTGGTCTGTTCTTTAATGAAAGAGTCTCAGCTACAAGTTAAATTGCTGCAGCTGCAGCTGGAACCCATAGCTGCCATATCTGCCATGGCAGTGCTGCTGTTCCAAGTGGAGCCCGTCATTCTCCACACTGTTTTTCTGTTATCGCAGCTGCTGCTCTGCCTGAGCTGGTGCCTGAAGAGGCGTCAGCCAACTGTACCTTCCATTTGGTCAGCAGTAGATCTTGGATCTTTTCAAGACCTGCCTGGCAACTGCGTGCCTCCAGCGGTCGTTCATTCAGGAAGAATGTTTGTCTTGGTCTTGAGCGGTAGCAGTGCCTTGCAGTAATGGGCCCATCTGGATTGTTGCAAGGCTTCTGGAATTTGACGCGGCCAGAAGCACCTTGCACCAATCCAAATTGTCCTTGTCGTGGCGGAATGATGCAGCTGTAGGCCATCCAAGAGAACTGCCGAATCACAAATCTGTGGTTTAGTCATGATGTCCGTCATTGGTTGTGGGCACTGACAAACATGGTGGAGTAGTCAGTGGACATGGGCATGGAAGGTGCACGCAACCTGAGCCAAGAAATTCACCATGCAATGCCTTGCGCACAAACATTCAGCATGGCGTAGCTATGAGTTTCCGTAAAGTGGACTACAGTCTCTAGACACTCTAGAAGCATTAAATGTTGCTTTGCAACTAGCAATAGAGCATCAGTGCACCAAGTTTCGGAATGAAACATGCCAATTCTCACCAATGCATGCTGGCCATGTCTTGGTAGGCTCAGATGAGGCTCGTAGCGATGAGTTGGAATGCTTCGTCAGAAGCAGTCAGGCTTGCCAAAATCATCACAGCACTACGGTCTGCAGCAATCACTTGTGCAC
>CAXAMN010008868.1:60085-105461 GCA_963970005.1 Durusdinium trenchii
CCCATTGAGACAATTGCGTTAACTGAAAACCCAAGTTCGAAGTGTGTGTTGCATATCACAGAGCCTCGAGGCCTTGCCCATTGCATGGAGAAGCGTTGCAACAGCGCGAAAGGCTCGAAACTGTTCGAAGGGGTCTTTCCCAATTTGTCATTGGCTCCTGAACTGTCTGAAAGGGTTCAGTTGTGCTGCACAAGGAGGAAACTGGCATATGACTCATATGACGTGCAAGGTATGTAAATGAGGCGTTGCAAGTATCGGTTATCAGAAAAGGACAAAACAACACGGCCTTCGCAAGCAACCAGTTTGGCCCGCAACAAGTCTCAAATAGTCATTTGAAGACTTTGGGTGAAGGCTCCAAGGTGTTTCCTGTCTAACACATCCTGACAATTCGGCTAGCCACTTGGCTTGAGCAGCAAGCGCTTGCAGCTACTAATTCGCTTTGATGTATCTGCTTGCGTTCACACTCACTGAGCTTCCAGTCTCTCACTTCCCTGCTCTTGGTGCGCTTTTGGTGCGCCTGATCTTCAGAAAAGGCCGCTTGAAGCAGCTGCACCTGGGTCCGTCACGCTCCATCAGATCCTGCCTTTCCCGCCCACGCAGCTCCATCAGTGCGCCACTGCTCGATCCAACTCGGAGACCAAATCCTAAGTGTCACGGGAAGCACCCGGCTCTCAAAATGAAGCATTTGGAAGCTGCGCAAATTTTCAGACACAAAAAAAAGATCTTTTGAAATGGAAAGCGTTCAAGTTCCCCTGAATATCTTTGAACTTCCACAGTAAATCACAGTAAAGCGGTTTCCAGCGACAAGCCTGGGACTCTGATCATGTCTGAGCTCTCTGCCTGGGTTGAGGAAGCCCTTGCTGGTCTGCCTTGAAGCAAATCTTCTGCCGTCAATCGCGGAAAGCAAAGACTTCGTGTCACTTAGTATTATATTACTTTCATTTGCAGAGACCCATAGCGATACCATTAGCGATAACTACGGAGACTTTCCAAATGTTTGCTTTACCATTTACAAACTCCTTCAATCTCCTTCATATGTTCAGACCTGTTGATTTGTCCAGCTTTTCTGCAAAGCTTGGGAGGGCAGGCCTGGGAAAACGCCCTTAGGGCAGGACCAAGCCACTGCTACGTCCAAAAGACAATGAAAGAAGCTTGCACTGCTAATCTCTCCACATTTGGAACTTCTCAAACAGCATAAGTCATGAAATTCTAGGAAAGCCACAAATCATCAACTATGGTGTAAGTATGTGTAAGTAAAGTCTGATTTCTTCCTTGTGCAAAAGCCCGTTCTTTGAAGGGCTGTCGTACCATCACACGTGGTGTGTGACGGGTTCCCTCAGAGGACATCATACTTGGATGAACCTTGGTGAGTGTGCACTTTGTAACGAATGGTCAACTCAGAACTTGCGCGTCCTGAGTATCCATCACAACACTCTAGTATTGGCAAGAAAGGGACACTCTGGGATCAAAAAGCCGTGGGCCACGTGCCCCAAAGAGTGTTGGCTCCTGTGGCGAACTCAGGAAAACTGATCGTCGAATCGTCGCCCAAAAGGTGAGCACAAGGCACAGCATAGCACAGTCAACTCAAACTCTTTCAAAGGTCGCTGGCCAATGATGCTCCTCGATCATAGTTTCTGGCCTGGACTTTCCAAGGTGCTCCTGCGTAGATGTCCACATGGGAAGTTTCTTCCACATGAGCACGAGTACAGGTGTTTGTATGAAAGCATCAGGTACATCCAAGCTCTAAAGAGCCTGAAAAGTAAAGAAGATTGTGTTGGATATGCAGGTATACACCGTAGAGAAGTATACACTCAATAAGACGCTGATAACTGCATGTGCTGGTTTTGCAAAGCCTTCGTACATTGCAAGATAAAAAATACAACCTCAGACTCTTGCTGTTGCTCTACAGGTCTACTTTGCCCAGTCCTCCTTTGAATTGGCAGTGTCGGGGCTCAGTGACTCAATGACTCTTCTTTGGGGTTGGGGAAGAACTTCAGTGTTCCGGAGTACCGGCCCGACGGCCCGAAAACAAATGGCGAACGAAATATACAAAAATCTATTAGAAACAAGTGCCTTACTAGTAGTAACAAGAAGCTACTAGTGCAAGCAAAACCACAAACAGAGTGTCTTGGACTATCGCTGTATATAGCTCAAGCTGGGATCTGACCTGAAAGCCAGTCCTTTGTGGTCATCCCCGACGCAATCAGGAACAAGTGGTAGCCTCAAAGTCCGCATGCTTCATGGTTTAGCCTTCATGCTTCACTGACCAACCTTTGATTGATGGCCAAGGTCTGAAATCAGCATAATGCAGTCTGTCATTGAATCTAAAAGTGTTTTAAAGGGGGGGCGCTTTGTCAAACCAGCGTGAACCTGAAAAAAAAACATATTATACACATATAACTATATATATATATCATTGTAGAATGTACAAGGCCACCCTCTATATCTGTTTATTGTTGCCAAGGTTCCCAAAAATATCAGCAAAGCCAGCAGAGCAATCCCAGCCAGACTGGAGACGGCGATGATTACACCAACCAGTGCGCCGCTGATACTTTCCTCCTCAAAACAATTGTCCACATGCAAGGAGGCTCATCAGTGCTAATCGGTGAGGGGATACCTTGCAGTTCGCAACAAATGTATCCATCGAGAATTTGGGCACATGACATTCACCTGGGTTCCAACTCTCCAACGCAAATGTTCTCACAATTCAACTCATCATTGCTGATTTCGGCTTGACCCTTCACTGGAATCAGCGAGTAAGTCCAAGCTCGTATTTTCAGCAGTGTGTTGGCAATTTCAGGTGACGTTCCTTTGAAGACCCGAAGCCTTGAAGCCTGCTGACATGATACCAGTACCTTCAAGTCCTCAAGCCTTGAAGTCCTGAAACCTTGAAGATTTGAAGCCCTCAGGATGTTAAGCCTAGAAGAGTCTTCGCGTCCCCTTATCCGCGCGTCTTCGCATCTTCGCATCTTCATGTCGTCGCGGGTGCTCGTGTCTTCGTCTTCGTGTCTGTGCACCAAAGTCGCAACCCGCAGCTGCCAACGCGGGTAGGTAGAGGACGCTACTAGGAGCAAAGGGCATCGCTACTAGGAACAAGGACGCTACTAGGGGCTCCTGGCCTTACTACTAGGAACAAGGACGCTACTAGGAGCTTAACGCAATGGTCATCATTACACTGTGATTTGTGTGCATCGTCGTTTCCAGCGCATGTCAGCCTATGATGTGTACCATTCTATTCATTAGCAACAGCAATGTTTCCGTGTTGTGTGTTCTGTAGCCCGTCTTGCTCCAAGGACCCCCAAATCGAACTTTCAAACCCAAAAGCCCTTGCACATGCATGCACATGGTTCTCTGTGAAAGAACTGTATCTTTTGAAACACTGTGCCAGTTTGGCAATGGATGATGGCTGTTCCTGGCAGGGACCCAGGAAGATACACTCCTAACCTGACCACAAATGTTTTTGTTGTTTTTGAATACCTCCAGCTCGGAACTACATGTTACCTACATATATCATATGTACTTATCAGAATGAGATCCGGTATTAATTAACTAATTATGAGGAATCGCTTCGCATTCTCAGCTTCTTGCATCTATCTTAAGGTCTTAAGGTTGCCTAACCTCTCGCACAGATCCCATGATAAATTGATTTGCACTATGTAGCCGTAGCCTTTCCAGCCAAATGAAGTTTCACAGCTTGAAGTTTCACAACACCGTCCTTATTTGAAGCGGTCACCTCGTGCAGCATCGGCGTCAGTATGCACCAAAAGAGACCAGGCAGAACAACAAGAGCCAGGCAAACGACGGAGGTGACAAAGCCAACCTTGCAGAAACAAATGCCCAAACAATGTCTTTGAGCAAATGCCCTGTCTCAATCAGCACTGTCTCGATCAACTTCGTGAATTAGCCGATTAAACGCTAGCCTTGATCCTTGAAGAGCACGCATCAATTGTCAAGCCAGCCAGGCAAGTCAAGCTCAAGTTCTTGCCAAGCTTCGAAAAAGTGATAGTTGCGCTGGCCAATGCAGTTGTTTACAAAAGGGCAGTGGTGATCATAGCGTAGAACACATTGATCACAATCAGGACCTCGGTAGCAAGAACTGTTGCCTAGCAAAAGTGAAAACTGTCAAGTGCCTCAAATCTATTGCATCATGATGGGGCCTTGCACCTCTCATATTAGTAGACAATGTCCTGTGTTTGCAAAATACTTGGAACTATAGCTTATTGTAATGATCTTTTCAAGCCACCTGAGGGCCAAACAATGGGAGCTTCTAGGTGGCCGAATGATTTTGCAGGTGCGGCACCACTTGAACCCCCTGGCAGCCATGCACCACAGATCCTAAATACATGGAGCTTTTGCAGCTGCAACCATTAACAGCGCTGGATTGCTTGCACTCCGCAAGCAGCTGCTTTAAAAGGTGAGCAAGAACAGTTCTCCGGTTTATGCAGTGTTGCGCTACGAACTGAACCACACCTTCCCGGGACCCGAAACCCACCTTTTCCGAAGCTCTTCAGGCACCATGTTGGATGAATCCTGATTTACAGAATGTATGAGCTGACAGTTGCTGTGTGCATGGTGGTGTTTGGTCGACATGCTATAGGCATCTATAGTCTATCCGTCTATCTCTCTCCCTCTCCCTCTCTCTCCCCCTCTCTGTTCATCACTGATTCATCACTCAACACAAACGCATCCACTTTGGAGCTGATGAAATAATGCTTCTCATAGTCATAGCCGTAAGGAAACTCAATATCTGCGCTTGTCTGCACTTGACTTGTTTTGTCTGCTCTGAGAGGCTATATCTGCTTGTCCAGTTGGCTCGCCAGTTCCAAGAACATCATATCCTCTCGCATGCATGGAGCACTCAGACTGGCAAATCGTCAAAGTACATGCTTCCAAAAAAGAACCATCGATCTTTTTGAGATTCACGGTGTGCCACTCACTTACAACAGGCAATGTCTTACAATGTTGCATTGCTGTTCTGCAACATGTCTCATCAACAGTTACAACTGTTTCAAAGAACCACAGTGGAAGAAACTGAGTTTGACAACAAACTGTGCCAGCCTAGAAGTTCCTTGAGGTCTCTGTCCAACCTCAGGGGTAGTGTAAGTCACCATATAATCTTCATTGAGCAAAGCGTTTTCGGTTGGCTCTCGCTACAATTCATGCCATCTGCGCTGCTGATGCCAAAAGGTGAGGAGTTTGGACATACCGTGCATCAGACGCACGCTGTACAAAGCTGTGCCCAAACACTGTGCATGCAGGAGTTTGTGCATGCCTAAATGCTCAAATTTGCAAGTCGAAGCCACTCTCCCTGTACAAATAGAGCGGAGGTGGCTGGGTCAGTTCACTGCATCTCCAGCAGCTTCTCGGCTAAGCGTTCCACACCTCCCTCTAGGTGCTGGCGAGCTGCCTGCACAGCAGCTCGGCAGGGCGAGCTTGGGCAAGCCAGGCTTCGCAGTGCTGAGGCCATAGCACTGCTAGTGACTGTTTCCATGGGATGAAGAAAGGAGATTCCCCAAGAGCAATTCTGAACCTTCATGGCATTTGCAGGTTGGTCCACTGCTTGTGGCACGGCCACCAGTGGAACACCCGCCATCAGGCTTTCTTGCAGGCTATTGAAACCCACATGGGATAAAAAGACACTGGCATAACTGTTGAGCATCTCCACTTGGGGGACGGAGGCTCGCACGATGACATTCTGCGGAAGCTGTGAGTCTTTCTCCAAAAAGTCCAAAGCATCTGGCTGCTTCCCTGCACACAGCACACAGTAGAATTCATCTCCAAGGTCTTCCATAGCACAAAGCAGTGCTTTCCAAACATGTTGACAGTACTGCTTTCCAGTTGTACCTGTCGGGAGGTTTCCTGAAGACACTCGCCCCAAGTCCATATTCCAACGCTCATTCAAAGCCATGGTACCCAACGCAGCAAAAATGATGCGACGTCCCGCTACGAGCTGTTCATGAAGTTCCTTCATGGGCAGGTCATCTCTGAGGTTTCCAGGCACTTTTCCGGGTGCCGAAGAGATGTGTGGAGCCGTGCTGCTCACTAAGCAACCAATGGGCAGGAAGCGAAAGCGACTCAACTCTTGGGCCCAAGCCGCCTCACTTGGAACTGGAGCCACCAAATCTTTGCAAGTGGTTATGAAGTTCACAGCCGTCAAATAATGTCTGCGGGTCAACAAATTCACTTGCAAGTCAACTCCAAACCTCTCTTCGATGGCCTGTCCAAGAGGTGCTCGAAGACCAGCTAACTTCTCCAATCGATCTTGGTGTGCCATTATATCGCCCAGGCTTCCAATGCCCGGAAAGGTCACCAACGAAGCTTTTGGAATCCCTAGCTTCAATGCCACCAGCAAGCCATGTGGTGCAGCCGGGTCGTACAAGACAACTGACACGCCCAAGTCTTGACACCTTTGGATGACATGCTCACCACAAAGGAGTGTACTTGCCAAAGGCCACACCGCTCTTGCCCAGGCTTCTTGCTCTTCAGGTCGAAGATCCTCTGGTGGTACTTGTGTGCCACATTCTTCCAGCACCAGCTCAGGAACATCTGGTAGATAGCTTTCGACGATGGCACCAGACTCTCTGGCAGCATCCCAAATCTGTGGAACCTTTGGCAAAAAGTAGTGAACTCGGCAGCCCCTTCTGACCAGCTCTTGTACCAATGGGAAGGTTGGATTCACATGGCCAATCAATGCCACATTGAAGATGGCCACCGTTGGATTGCTGGCAGATGCGGACATGGCTCTACGTTCTTTCTCTCCAATCGTTTTTGAGCCGATTGAGCTGAAGCACCAAGCCACATTGGAGAAATTGTAGAAATGCCAAAACATTGGCACAAGTGATGTGGGAGCAGCCTTAGCAAAAGCCAAATGTGACCAAATGTGCTTCATAGGCACCTGAAGTGAGAAGGAGGGAAAAATAAATGAGAACTAGCTGGCTAGTTGGTCAGTGCTCACAAGCAGTACACCAATTCCATGCGGCTGAAAGTTACTTGGGCTGAGGCCCGGCGGCAACAATCATCTGTCTTCGAGGAATGATACCAGGGTCGGAGCAGCAAGTGAGGCAAAGGAACCTCGCAGCACAGAGCATGTTCGGGGGTAGGTCGGTAGGTCAATACCAGGAAGAAGGTCTTGGGAAGAACCTTCAAACAAAAGGCTTCTAGGTTGGTGTCCAATTCAACATGTCAGCCCTGTCATTATCTGCGTGTTTTTTTCCCGTGTTTGATCGCAAAATATTGCGAAAAGTCCTTTGTGCAAGCCCGACCATGAGGCTGGGGTGCAACTTCATGAGGAGGGCATTCTCCAACACAAACGTTCTTCAAAGCTCTGAAATGCCAGGAATGGCATTGCAATTTCAAGCTATTGAAGTTGATTTGCAGGCATGGCACGTGGTTGTCAGCAAGAACACACAAGCCGCGGCAAGCGGCACCAATGGGTACCACTCGGTCCAAAGACGGCCCACAAACAAGCAGTAAAACCTGGGATGATCGACGGCAAGCATCGCCCGTCATGGTCTGAAACGGGATGACAGGAAGTGAAGTACTTGCCAAAATGTGCCAAGGCCCAGACCCACAAGGTACCAGGATGAAGGACCAAGCACAAGCGGCCGGGCCACCTCAACCATACCATGTGGTTTCTGTGTCTTGCCTAGTATCATGATGTACCATCAGAAAAGGTCTGTGCTTCAGTTTGGTCTGCCCAAGTTTGCCGCTTTGCATACCTATTTCTTCTGGTCCAAGGCACTTGGATACGCGGTCACACAGCGCCCACCACAAGGGAACAGGATCTTGCCGGGCCAAACCTAAATGCAAAGTTGCGGGGTTTCAGCGCAGAGCAAGTACAAAAGCTCTCAACAGCCGTGCCTGGTACATTCGCCGGAATTTGTCTCTGTCCCGCGCTTCATCAGGTGCTGCTTCAGCATCGGCAGCCATAGCTGGTATAGCCGTTCAGCTGCTCAGCTTGTAAAGCCTTGTGAAGCCTTCTTACAAAGCCGCCGAACTTCTCGAAATACGGAAGACTCGACATAGTGGGAAATCACATCTTCTGCCCATTTTGCTTCTTAAAGTGTCTTAGATCAAAGTGGTTGTGTCTGACTTCTGATGCAAATGTGCGAATCCTGATGAAATCATAGAGCTCATGGTGCTGCATCGTATAGATTCAAATTGTCTCAAATGCTTGATACACAACTAGGACGCTACTAGGGGCTCCTGGCCGTACTACTAGGAACAAGAAGCTACTAGGAGCAAAGGGCATCGCTACTAGTTTCACCGAACTGCCAACACAAGGCGCTGACTGGACACAGAGTTGCCAGGTGCAATGGCTGCACCTGCCACGCTTTCGGCCGAGGCGCTCTGCAAAGGAACACTGAGAATTTCAAAACCATTGATGATCACCATTTAAAAACCCGAAAACCTTTAAGCATCAATGGAAGGTCAATGGAAGGCCAGGATAGATTTGCCTTTTGAAATCATATGAAAAACATTGAAAGACAATCCGGTGCCTTTGTAGGAGCTTGGATGGATTCCAAAAATGCCTTCCTCTGGTCGATTTCTGCATTCAAAGGATGGCATGCTTGGTGATTGTTAGATGTGGCTCTTCTCCACCTGCTGGCTGGCAGCATCTTTCTTTCGACCAGCAGGCAACTCACAGCCGGTCCAAGTGAAACCAACTTGCTGAGCTTCTCTCGTGATGATTGTGGAAACCTACGAAAACTTCTGCTAGAGATTCTAACCAGTCTCAGTTGGCTTATATATCTTAATTTTACATATCTGTACTGAGTATTTTGTCCACAAATCAGGCTGATGGTAAGACAAGAGTCAGTGCTCAATTCTGCTCAGATCTTGCCCATTTTGTACAAAGGAACTCCTCCTGTAGCCTTGCTGGTCGATGGATGCCATGAATTAGGAGCAACGGGCATCGCTACTAGGAGCAAGGACGCTACTAGGGGTTCCTGGCCGTACTAAGTACTAGGAACAAGAAGCTACTAGGAGCAAAGGGCATCGCTACTAGGAGCAAGAAGCTACTATAGTATACAAACTAAAGCATTGACATGTGAAGCTTTTGTCCGTGGTCATTTGTCGGAACCGTGCAAAGCTATACCAGCGAAACAACACCATGGACCCAAGCGTTCAACATGTCATGTGCTGCGGCATGAGTTGTTGTTCTATTGCCATTGATTCTGCCCCGTGCCTTAGTAAACTCATCGGCAAAGCGTGTCGCCTTGGGATTGGACACCAACATGAAAGCGGGCACAAAGTTGATAAGTGAAGCGCAATTGCGACACCTGCGACAGAGTTCTACAAGCCCAAAATGCTCAAGAAGCTACTAGGGGCTCCTGGCCTTACTACTAGGAGCAAGGACGCTACTAGGGGCTCCTGGCATCGTTATTAGGAACATGTTGACATTTCTCCGCGACTTAAGATCATGACATCTGTCTGTCCCAAGGGATGGTACCACTTCTGTCCTTTGCAGCCTGCAGTCGAAGCACCATGGAAGACCATGGAAAACCATCCAACCATCATCAACCATCCGTTCGTACCTAATGCAACTCTTGTTTGACTGAGCGAATCCTGCCTCCATTTTGGTAGGCCCAGGCATCTTTCAGACGCTCCGCAAGCTTGACCTCTCGCCTTCGGAGTCTTTCAGCCGGATCGAGGATTGCATCGGTTGAGCTGGCCTTCGACCTCACGCTCACCAAAGACAAACTGCAGACCTTGGCACCTTCTCCATGTACAAGCTGACTTCGCAATATGCCAGCAAACTGTTGAAAATGGAACCACGTGCTTTGACTGATTAAAGGCATTTGATATTTTCTACAGTCAGCCAATGTCGACCGATGCCACCTCCGATGGGCAGCAGTATAGATATTCCTTTGAACATCGATCTTTTAATCCGGCAGTTATTTTTGAGTTAGTCAGAGTCTATTTGACCTTCTTAGTCAAGGAGATGTGCACCTCACCCAGTGACCATTGACAATGATTCAGTCACCTACAATAATGACCCTTCACCCTTCATGTAGGCATTACAAATACTACTGTACAGTCATGAGAGATAATAGGCCTCTGTCAACGCAATGCTTGCATGCGCGATTGGTTTCGGATTCGGGACTTGGAGACCTTGCTGTGTTGCTGTGGGAGACTGAGGATACTCGTTTCACTGCATATCTAGCAAATTTAGTAGCTTTACCGCGAGTCTGTATGTGGAGATCCGTCCAACAAAGCTATATATATAATATATATAGATATAATATATAATATATATAGATATAATTAATATATATATATATTATATTATATATATTACATATATTATATATATATCTCTTAGAGAGGAAAAGCAAATGACATCTTCCCATTGATTGCATTCCAGACAGTGCAAAAATCCGAATCTGATTACTCTAAATTTGCTGCAGCATTTTCTGAGGACTTGGCACAGTGGAGGCACTGAGCTCTGAGGCCGAGCTGGGAATGCCAAATCTGGGTGCCAAAATGTTCGGTGCCGAGGCCGAGAGGATGGAAGGCTTTTTGGCCGGTGCCGCTGTGGCCGCCACTTGGGCCGCTTTGGTCTTGACACCACTGCCATTCTGTAATGCCAAGATTTGGCTCTCTGGGATGGAAGTTAAGACTGAGAGAACTGATGGAGGTGCGGCAGAAACGCATGATGTCGCTTCCGCACCTTCTGGAGCTTCCTTTGGAATGATGGGAGCCGCTGGGTTGCTTTCACTCCAATCACAAGGATCTTTCCACTCCCAGCCGATACCACGGCGCAGTTTCTTCTTGAAGGTTCGTGCCACTGCATCTCCTGGAGGCAGCAAGAGCCAACCGTGTTCTTGGTACGATGTCTCCGGATAAGGATAACGTTGTCGAGAGCCAGCTGACTGCATCGCTATACACCTACGAAATTCTCGGGCTTCAGGACCATCAGGATCCCATCCATGCTTTGCAGGATCGAATCCCTTCTCCTTGCTAAGACCACCCGCGGGATTCACATGTCCGGGTTTGAACTTTGCAGGAACGTCTTCAACACTCACTGCAGCACGAAGGGAGAAAGCAGCCATTGACGTGGCGTTCACCTTGTCCTCTTTTTCTATCCTCTGAGTCCACAATATGCTTTCTCTGATATCAGGCGCTCCGCGTCCCGTCGTCATGGCGCCTGAAGCTCTTTAGCCGAGTCTAAGGTTCAGCCCAAAACATATAATATAAGATCGTATAAGTCATAAGAACCTTTCCTGGCCAGGTGAAGCTATCCTTCAGCTGTGGCATCATGAACTATGGAATCCGCAGTTCTATGCTCTCTTATTGCACAATCCTTGCAAATCTTCGTCATGCAATTCCTGGAGCCTCAGACTTCTTTTCAGCATCCCTGCATTTAGTGCCCGGAAAATCATTGAAAATACAAGATCCCGTGAACTGTCGCCCCCAACGACGCAAAGGCCGGAAAGAAGCTGAAACCCAGTGAACCACACGGGTGTCTCGTTGTTCTGCTGAACAGGCGGACGTCATGCGAATTGGCACGTTTGACCATTGTCACCAACTCGATGACTTGCCGATGTCCGACATGTCCCTGCTTCTTTCCCCTACCCAGAAACATCCAAAAATGACATGCCAACATATCCCTGCTTCTTTCCAAATCTCACATTAGTTGTAGAGAAATCTCAAGAAAGGGCCTCATTAATTTGCAACCAGCCAACCAATCTCCACAACACGTATCATCCACCTATACAGAACAATCTACCACCTTACAGTTGAGTGAGTGATGCCCAGTCCTTCCCTGAATCCTGGTAAAACATCGCCAGAGCTGCTTGGTTTTGCCCATGCTGGAGCCTCAAAAGTCTCAAAAGCATGCTGCTGGCCCGCAAACCTTCGGCTTCCTAGTAGTAAGCCCAGGAGCCCCTAGTAGCGTCCTTGTTCCTAGTAGCGATGCCCTTTGCTCCTAGTAGCGTCCTTGAGTAAAATATCTTATCCCTTTGTCGTGATCGTTGGCCTCCCAGGGCTGATCGTTGGCTCGGACCTGCGAAGTTGGACCGGGAAATCACATACGTCAAACGATGTGAGCAATGCAAGTGTCTTCCGTTTTTGAAAGAAGAGAAGTGTCTTTCATGAAATTTGCAAACTAAGCAGTTCTTGCAAAATAAGCAGAACAAGGATGGTTTGACCGAACGCCTGTTGTAAAGATGCTCGTCGGCCACAACCTCCGAACAGAGTTAGCACACGTTCTTGTGAGACGTCCACGAAACACGCCCCTGCCTGCGGACTTTTCTCGTGTAGATCGGACGACCTGCGGATCCAACATGGTGTTGGACAGCATGTTGATGGATCTGAAAAATGTGCTAGCCCATGGTATAGCCAACTGCTGTGGCTGGCAAACCATTGCTGGACTCTTTTACCAAGCACTCTCAACTCATCCTCTCTCTCTATTGCTTACTGTTGTGGCCAAACGCTCGGCATCTGGGCCACTTGACAACAATTCACAAAAACTATCGGAAAGCTTCAGAGCAAACAACACTTAGAACTTAGAACATCTCCATGCCAGGTGTGAAAAGCCCCAGATCAAACATTGAAACATGAGAAGAAAGCAATAGAAAAGGAGCATGCACTCTCATCTGTGCAAACCTGGCAATGACCGGGCACAGGTACAGTAGTGGGCAAAGTAGTGGGCACAGGCCGTTTGCGACATCTCTCGACGCGTCTTTTCTTTGGCACTTTACTTGCTCAACATCTCAGGCTCAATTTCGCGGCCTGGCAGTCAGGGCTCGATGAGGAATGAAATCCCAACGGCATTAATTCGAAGGTGACATTGCCAACCAAGTCATTTTGGTTCCCATGTTAGTGACTGGCTCTACAACAAAGGCATTTTGGCTTCTATTCTACTATCTGGCTCTTAATCTCGATGTTTGCAGCATCATCTCATCATCATTCACTTGGAAAGACTTCATTCCATATGCCGGCTCATATAACTCCACAAAACCCACAAACATCCAGCCTAGTCGCAAGCCAGATCCTCACTGCACAAAGTGCATTGACTGCTTTCCGTATTCTGACTCATTCTTGAGGCGCTTGCCATACTGCTCAAGCTCGCCAAGCTCGCTGCCCTCGTGCGCCTTGATCGCTCCCATCACCTTGGGCGTCATGTGGCCGACGAAAACAAGAAGACAGGACAAAAAGAAGATAAGAGCAGAGAGCAGGACAAATAGTAAAAATAAGCAAGACAAGAAAAAGGAAAACCAAAGAGAAGAAGAAGAACAATAAGAACAAAAAACATAACAAAAAGAAAACAAGCAAGCAGGAAAAAGAAGCAGAAAGAAGAAAGAAGCAGAAACAAAAAAAGAATAAGCAAAGAAAGAAACAGAAAAAAGAAAGGCAGAAGAAGAAGACAAGCAAGCAGGAAAAAAATACAGAGAAAGAAGAAAGGCGCAGGAACAGAAACGGATAGAATCGGATAGAATAAAAAAACAGCAACGATTTGAAAAAACATGAAAACCACTTGGCCCCCTGACAGTTGCTGGAGTTCCTCCCAAAAGCACAACTGCACCAAAACAAAGTAGCACCAGTGCACTCACAAACCTCAGAGTCAAAGCAAAAAGAACACCTGTACAAAGCTCTATGAGAATATTACAAAAATGATCGAAAATGTACAAGGTGTCTAACATATTCCAAAATAGCACAAGGAGACAGCAGGAGAGTGGACGGAAATAGAACACAAAAGCATTAAAAAGGGGCAAAGTTTGACAAGAACGCAGTGTCCGGGCTCTGCCTGTACGCGCTGCCAGCCATGCTGCGATCCCGCAGTCGTAGGTACAACAGTGCTGGCATGACCTGATCCGAAAACACCCGCGATCTCTGATCGGAAAACACCCGCGATCCCGGCTCCAAAAAAGGAACAACAGATTCAAATCACCCGTTTCAGATCTGGAAAACACTTTTTTGACTTGTGTGATAATTAAACGAGTGTGTGTCTACCGTTTGGTTACACGGGGGAAAATTGGAATTGGAAATCCCGTCTTTTATGGACCCCTGGGGGGACATCAGTGTGAACGTGGACCATGAATGCAAGCACAGTGATTTCTCAATCAACCAACAACTGGTCCAGAGAAGTGGTTAACGTGGACCTTGCCTGGTCTAATTACGTTGGATGCTGAAAAGTTATATATATGTGAAAAACATGGTACCTGAGCCATCACGGCACATAAGTGTTTCCCACACACTCCCCGGTGTGGCATGGTCTCTGGTAAGTATTGTAATGTGTGTTGGGCCTCTGTGCTCAAATACTGTCCTGCGGCCCCACCACACTTTTAAAGCCTTCGCGTGAAAGAGCCTATCTTCCAAAACAAAAAATAACATATTTTGTCACTTGGACAGAGGTAGCAAAGCTAGGTAGCCCAAGTGGAACTCAGAGACAAACGAAGTTCTCCGGAAACGAAGTGGCGGACACAGCTCACGAAGTCGTGTGCCCTTCTTTCTCACGCCATTGCTCAAAGTGTGCTGTCAGCTCCCACCGCTAGGGTGGTTCAGGGCCATAATGGCAAAGAAGTGGAACTCATGAAACAAGCTTCATATGGACATCTTATGTCCGTGGCTTGAGTTTGTACTGAAACTCACACCGGTGGAAAGGTGTGCAAACCTAAAAAATGCTCAAGCGGCAGGCTAGTCAGTCATCCAAGCTTCATAGCTTAGGTAGCCCCATTGTTGCCTCCAGCTGCCCATGTCCTGGGCAAGCGTCGTTCTGCTCGGGCCGTTGACCACGTTCGGAGTCCTCGGTAGGGGCTCGCAATGATGACAAACAGGTCGGCGGTCAACTCTATGGGCTTGCTTCAAACCCTGGCACTCAGAGGTAGTGTGCCAGACATGGCCAAATGGGGCCACAAGAACT
Organism: Durusdinium trenchii; assembly: GCA_963970005.1. Lineage (NCBI taxonomy): Eukaryota > Dinophyceae > Suessiales > Symbiodiniaceae > Durusdinium > Durusdinium trenchii. The sequence continues at coordinate 74,952 of CAXAMN010008868.1, forward strand.
CCATGTTCAGCGGGGCATTCCTCTTCAAAGTGGTACAGGAGCTCGTTGTAGCATCGCCAAAGTAGTCCTTGGCACTGCTGAAAAGCCTGGTCGATGGTTTCGGCCTCTTGCTGCTCGATGTTCCATTGTTCCATCATCTCGTTGTGGTGTCTTTTGTTCTCGAAGTTCGTTTCGGCAGCTTTCACGAGGTCATTCTCTAGCTGGGCCATTCGGTGGTCCAGTCGGAGGTTTTGCTCGTCCAAAGCGGCGTCAAAGCGCCGCTGGTCGCGAGCATTTGCAACACGAAGTTTGACCGTCAGGTCACGAACCTGGCTCTTGCGCTCCAGGAATCTTCCGAGCTTGTAGGACAGGTAGCACAGAATGAGGACGGCGATCAGCATGAAGAGCGCCAAGCACCAAAGGAAGTACCCACCTGCATCGGGGTCATCATCCAGAGTGCAGACTCCTGCATCATCCATCTGCGCATGGTCACCGAAGAACTCTGCAGTAACAGCCTTGAGCTGGGTGAAGAAGACCAGTAGCGCCATCGGTGATCTCAAGGTTGTGGTGCCAGACCTAGCAGCGAAGTCCTCATTAGGCGAACTGTCCAAGAGTGCCAGTTCAGCTTCGTGTGGTTCTTCCTGCACGCTCTCGAGGTTGTCGGTGTGGTTGAGTTGTAGGTTGTTGGTGGTGCGTTCGTTCTTTGTGGGCTTCTTCTTCTTTCTCGACTTGGGGTCAGCGAACTCTTGTCGACTCGCTTCCCTCTCCTGCTTGCTCTTCTTCTTGGCGGCGGTGTAGTGAGGGTCCCAAGCCAACTTTATTTTGCGTCGCCGGACGCGATCTGCCAAGAGTCCTCTGGTTGAGCTCTTCGTCAGGCCATCTGCGAACTGTCGTTCGGAGCTGATCCACTTAAGGCAGCCCCCAAGTTCACATACTTGTTGCTTGGCCACTTTGATCTCCAAGTAGGTGCGCTTGTCCACGGAGGAGCTTGCTGAGGTTGCTGTCTCCTTATGCCAAGCATCGTAGAGTGCTTTTGCATCTGTGATCAACGTGGGCTTCAATGCTGACACTTCATGTAGTCGTTCTCGAAGAGACGGTTTTGGATCGAAGATGATCGACCAGAAGCGGCTGATGAACTCTGCCGTGTCGCTGGCACCACCTGCTGCTTGAGCTTCTGCACTGAGGCTTGAGCGGGCGATGCGAGGTAGCTTGTAGCTTCGCCAGTCAACAACATGGTATGGTGTTTCTTGCTCAAAGGATTCCTCAGGGACCAGCATGGCCAGATGGCCACCTTGAGAAGTATGATCTTCTCTTGCAGCATGTGAGGCATCAAACATGATCACCAACCGGACCTTGTGGAGGTCCTGTTGCTTCTTGACGGTTTCGAAGGGCTCATACTTCAGGGTCACGACAGCATTTTCCTTGGCGAACTTGAGGAGTGAGTTGGCTTCGACAATTGCTCGAAGCTTTCGGCTGCGCTGCTGACCACTGATCAGGCTACAGCTAGCCTGAAGATGAGGTTGTGACTGTACTGCTGGCCATTGAAGGCTTCCAAGTAGAGCACGAAGTTGAGCCTTATCTTGGTCGTTCATGGAATCTTCTGCTGCGCGGCCTCGATGAATGGTCACTGGTTTGACCTTCTGGAGGAAGTGTTTCTGAGACAGGGTCCAAGCGAAGTTCTCTCGATGATGTAGAACTCCACAGTATTCCATGGTTTCGGAGTCTTCCTGCCAGCTACGAAAGTCGAAAACTTCCTTCAAGCGACGCTCAGCGGCAAGGTATGTTGGACAGCTTCTGTCGCCTGCACCAAGCACGTCGTCAACGTGCAGGGCGATGAGTCCACATGGTTCGGAGGTGTGGTCATCCTTGTTGTGGTGAAGCACAAAAAGGCGTGGATCAAGTTCATGTGGAACCCACCCTTCTTGAGTGAGGCGTCGTGTGGCTTCCTGCCACCAGCGTCGAGGTGCGTCCAGTTGTCCATAGACGGGCTTGATGAGAGCCATGCGAGTTTCTGGGCCGCATCCAAGGATCTGCAAGCAGTCGCTGGGCAACCTGAGCCAAAGCTGTCTTGTCTGGGGCATTCCTTGAAGAAAGGCCGTTGCCACTTCTGCTGACCAGCCATGCCAACGAAGCATTGCCGAGATGGAAAGGAGAAGGCTTCTGGCCAATCGGGATGCGGTAGGTGACTGAGTGTCCAAATTACCAGCTAAGGCATCGGCATCGTTATAGCCACGAACCACAAGACGGGCTTTTGCTCGAGGTGATCCGTCAGGATTCTTCGCCCACTTCAACAACATTCTGCTGGATAGGGTTCTCTGTGTGTCGGCCTTGTCGGAGGTGGCGAACTCCCAAACTCCACATTCAAAGAAACTGCGAAGCTCCTTGCATTTGGCCTCATAGAACAGCTGCTGCTCAGCCTGGGCGAGGTTCTTCTTGCGGATTTCTGACTTTTCCTTCTTGATGTGGCGCAGTTGCTGCGTCTTCACTTGCTGAGCTGCCTTTCGAATAAGTCGAACTGAGGTTGGAGAGCTCGTGGACATGGTGGCTGTCATACCCAGTTCATGTCGGGTCTCGGCCTTGATCTGAAAGATGGTGCAACCTGTCCACTTCGATGGCAGCTTCTTTGGAGCTTCTTTGGAGTGTTGCCGGAACACATTCTCAGTCTTGAAGTGGTCAGTGGTGGATGAAGGATCTTGTCCAGGTTCTCTGAAGATGGTGACCCGGATGTTGTCCAGATGCTCAACTGGCACTGGTAGATCAGCTTGATCTGAGGGAATGAACTTCTTTGAACGAGGCCTGATGTGGTGTCTGATGAGGCACCCACCTTTGACTTCCCAGAAGTCAGCCAGCTTGTGCTTCAGCTCCAGGTTATGGGTGTCTTTGTTGAAGACCCATCCAGATGGCAGTCGAGATTGATCCAGGTCTTGTACTTCGAAGGCCATTTCAACAGCTTCACTCGGAGGTTTCTGATATGGACTCGGCTGTTCCTGGTGTCGTGGTCGTTGAGGTCCGAAGGACAAGGTTTCTTGCCGATCCAGTCGAAGACGCTGCTGTTGAAAGGTTTCAGGACCTGGTGGCGGTCGAAATGCCTCAGAGGTCACAGGGTCCAAATTCACTGGAGTGTGAGGCACAGTCGGTGGCTCTGGTTCCAAAGAGGGTTCTGGCTGATCGGACTGTTCATCAATAGTTCACTAGGGTCGCGAGGCTCAATCTGCATTGGTCCAGGTGTTGTGGGCTCTGGCGGTTCTGGAGCCGGTGCCGGGAAGGAAGGATTGCCTGTTGTCTCCGATGGTTCTGGAGGCTCTGAGGGTGTGTACTCCATGCCATCATTGATGGGAGCCTCCTCAATGCGTCTTTGTTTGGAGTCAGGGCCTTCGTCGGCTGAAATCTCTTCCTCATGCTCTTCAACATCCCAGAGGTCATTCTTGTTGGCTTTGTTCAGGTCAATGAAGCGAGTGACACCTCGGGATTTCAGTTGTTGGAGTGTCTGTGTGGCATCCTTGAGATTCTCAACAGCAGTGTCCTCGATGGCCGTGAAATCTGGTCGTACGTGATGAGGTGCTGCTCTGATCAGCTGAGTCTTGTGGGCCAACCAGTATGTTTGAGGTTTGCCGTCTTTTTCTTCGACGCAAACAACCTTGGCTGGACCTCGCCATCGAATTTTAGCAGAGTTCGTGCTGTTGAGCATCACGCCAGTAGAAACATCGTTGGCCTGCCATCAGTCGCTGGTTGACGCCAGAGTAGCGTCGCAGCAAGGCTCTCCTCAGTTTTCGATCGGTCTCAGCCTGGAGGATTGCAGTTTTTGCCACATTTCGTTGATGTAAGTGCTTCTCAAAGGTCTCGTGGCCATGGAGTGCACAATCACCGGAGTGAAGGAGACCGGGTTGCGCAGGTTGATATCCAAGCGCCCATTGAGTAGGAGAGAATCCTGCAACTGTCGGCTGGGCGTTCAACTGAGGCATGATGTAGGTCAGTGCTTGCCGGATGCCATCCTTGCCCTCGAGGTTGAGGTCATGCATGTAGACTTCAATCGCTTTTCTCGAGACGGAGTGTCTTCTTTCAACCTGGCCGAGTCGTTCATGAGCTTCTCCTGGGGCGACTTCGTGAGCCATGCTGTGCTCATCGGTCCAGGTGAGGAATTCATTACTAAGCCAGCCGCGACCTTCATCTGTGACAAGCTCTTCGGGAGTGCCAAAGTGTGCGATCCAGTGTCGCTCCAGGGCTGAAATGTAGTCGCTGGTTTGCTCTGACTGCACTTGACAGGCGACTTGATACTTGGTGGCAGTATCCAAGATGGTGAAAATGGGCCATTTCTTCTTTTCCGTGCGGATCCAAAAGACATCACCCTTGAAGTGGTCTGCCTTCTGAACTGTAGCCGGTGCCGGCTGGTTCGGTTTCTTGTAGCGAAGGCAGGAACTGCAAAGGTAGTTCTCGGCCACGGAGAGCACATCAGTTGAGGCACCGCAAGAATGCAGCAAGTCAACCAAGGCTTGGGCTGAAGGATGTCCCAAGTTGCGGTGAAGCTTTTGTACAACTCGAAGTGCATTCTGCTTGCCAGTTGCATGTAGATCAACGATCTTGCCGAGGTACTGAGTGTGTTCGCGGACAGCGAAAGCATTCTCCCACAGTTGAGGTCGTTCAGAACTGGCCAGAGCGGTAGCCAATGTAGAGCAGAAAGCTGGTTGATAGTCCTCCATGAAGGCTGTGCGATGAGTGCCAAAGCCTTTCATGTAGCCCTCTAGGCGGCAGTGTTCGTGAGCTCCTGTGCAGAGCTTGTTCATCGTCTCGGCCACGATCCTCTTGGATGTCAGGATGGTGGTATCCTTCTTAGCGGCCTTCCATTGACGATCGGTGTCCATGCAGACTGCACCATACTGGCATTGATGATGCCTGGCCTTGTAGCCTGGTAGAGCTTGAAGAGCAGTTGTCTCCCAAGAAAGTGCGGACGTCGGCTGCTCGATGTGGCTGTGCCTCCCGGCAGTGATTTGCTTGAGGTACACACGCTTGCAGAACTGCAAATGGGTGCGATGATGCCAATCTCGAAGGTTCCGGAGGATCTCCTGTCGCTGTTCAGAGGTGGCTGAGATGTTCTGCATGCGGGGCCATGGACCACAGCTTGGAGAAAGATAGACCTCGTCCGGCATCTCCTCATCTTGAAGGGCCAGGAAGGCACGCTGATGAGACAACAGTTCCATCCTGTGTCATAGCCGAACGTCTTTACTGTCATGCCGATGGCCTCACAGCAACTTGAGATAGTCTTGCACGGCCTGTGTAGGACCGGGTTTGCGAGCAAGGTTCTCGAAGTAGCTCGAGAAATCTGCTGGCATCTCCACATTGGAGTCATACTGGAAGGAGCCGTCAAGGATCTTCAGGATCTCGTTCAGGGCTTCAGGATCCTCGGCTTTGTCGATGTTGAAGTCCTCGCAAAGCTTCCAACCTGTGCCGGACAAACTGCCCAGCAAGTTCAGTATGGCCTCTCCTTGCCTCTTGGACAAGGTCATTTTCTTGTAGTAGATGGTGATTCTCTTCCGCCATTCCCGATATCCCGTTAGGGATCCATCAAAGAGCGGGATGAAACTGTCGCGAGCTGAATGATTGTCAAGCTCGACTTTCTTTTCTGATGACATACTCAGCCAAGTAGGTGAGGCAGAGGATGTTCACCAGCTAGGCCAAGCTCAGAGGGGTAGCGCTCAACAAGGAGGTAGAGCCCGTCAAGAAGCACTGCTCCTGAGCGTGAAGAAGAAGCTTTAGTTGTGGGTGAAGTTTCCGAGGAGGTTGGAGTGAACCTGGAAGGTGTGGAGGTTGTAGTTGTAGTGCGGAGTGGCAGGGAGCGGTCCGAGGATGACCGCTCCGCTACCAATGTCACTTGGACAGAGGTAGCAAAGCTAGGTAGCCCAAGTGGAACCCAGAGACAAACGAAGTTCTCCGGAAACGAAGTGGCGGACACAGCTCACGAAGTCGTGTGCCCTTCTTTCTCACGCCATTGCTCAAAGTGTGCTGTCAGCTCCCACCGCTAGGGTGGTTCAGGGCCATAATGGCAAAGGAAGTGGAACTCATGAAACAAGCTTCATATGGACATCTTATGTCCGTGGCTTGAGTTTGTACTGAAACTCACATATTTATATATTTTGATTGTTTAGAGAGGGTGGGGTGTGGGGGGGGGTTGCATTTTAAAAACAGACTCACGTGCCTGGGAAAAGAGCTTGATTTCACGATTCACTCCGTGCCGTCGGTCCAATGATTGTTCAAACCAAAAAAGAAACAAACATTGGCTGTGAGGATCTCTGAAAAGTTCAGGTCTATGTTCTGACAATTCAACAAGGTTTAACATGGACCTCACTTTTTAACGTGGACCCGCTGCCTCAACATTTAACCTAGCACCTGCAAGGGGGTCCTATAGTTCCCAACTCCAGATGCCTAGGTTAACCTAATTACAACGCTGACACGTTAAAGAATTATCTTTTGAGACTGGTGACAGGAACCCCCAGCAATTATGCTAGCTGCTAGCTCCTAACTGGCCTGTGGGGTACCTTGTCCTACTTCGCAATTCCCCAGAAAACAGCGAGTGAGAGGAGCACTCCCACAGCTAGGGTGTTGATATCACTTGATCTTGATGAAAAACCACGTGTTTTGTTGTTTTCACGCACGTTATTCTTCGTGAGATAATCCAAAGTACGGAGCTTGAGCACTGAAAGGAAATGCAATTAAAAGGGATGGGAGAGTGAGCAGAATGTGTGAAGTATATAACCAAAGTGTCCTGGGCATCCAACGTAGGCTCCAAGTGACAAGCCCAGCGCACCTGCCATTTGTGACAAAACTGTGGACGAAGGAGAAAGAAACTCTGAGCAAGGACGCTACTATGGGCAAAGAGCATCGCTACTAGGAGCAAGGACGCTACTAGGGGCTCCTGGCCTTACTACTAGGAACAATGTTCGCTCCTAGTAACAAGAAAACATGAGACAAATGGATCTCTTGGAGCCGTGCAAGGCCAGGTGAAAACCAACCACCAGAAGCATTGGCCTCCAACCTAGTAGCGTCCTTGCTCCTAGTAGCGATGCCCTTTGCTCCTAGTAGCTTCTTGCTCCTAGTAGTAAGGCCAGGAGCTCTAGTAGCGTCCTTGCGCCTACTAGCGATACTAGCGATTCTAGCGATGGCCTCCAACCTACTTAACAATCTCGTAGATAGCTGCCTGTTAGAGCAAAGGCAATCTTGGTATCGATGAATGCATCGATTGCAACACAGGCAATCCCAACCTGGGCGTCTCTGCAAAATTGATATGAACATGAACCGCAGCGGAATACTCAACTGTCCAAAGCCAAATGGGCGTTGGACGATGCAAACAATGGCCACCCGCACATCTCTGCTGCTGTCAGGGCGGGCCTTCCGTCGCGTGACAGTGTCAACACATTGTGAATTTGTGTATCATGAACCACCTAACGTACGGAATGTTGACCAGGAACAGAATATGTGTAAAGATTCACAACGATGGTTCCCACGCAAAAAGGAACCCACAACTCTAGACTTGAATAGATGTGCATCATCGCTGGGCTCCAGACCATTTTGAAGAAGAGCTCGATTGACTCGATACATGGAAATCCCACAATGGCCACGAGGAGAAGCGAACAAACTCCGGCCACCTGATCCGGGGTGGTCGGAAGCGCACAAAACCCAGTCCCAAGTGGGTCAGATCAAAGGCGGCGCAAGGAATGTTGAAGTCTTCTTTCTGGGGCAAAGGCTGCGCAAGTCACCTGTGGAAGCGGGGACCTTAGGACAATTTATCCAAACAATTCAAGTGTTCGCGTTGAAATGAGCGAGCATTGTTCGTTCGGTGTCTTCATTACTTACCACATCTGGGCGTCCAGCTCAATTGGCAAGTTTTGCAGGGACAGCTTCCTGGTGAAAGGAATATATATATATATAATATATTAGATTTATGTTGCTTCACTGGTTCAAAACGTGTGCAGTGCAGGAGTTAGCATGTCTCTGGTCACTGGACTGGCCTGATGTCAGCACCATAGGCAAATGCCCCGGTCAAGCCCACGAGCAAGTAGATGCAAACACCTTCAGCTCATCTTCAATGCCAAAGGCTGGCAAAACCAAACTTTGACCAAGCTCAGGGCTGAAGGCTATGCTTGTTCGGACCACAGCCCGCATTGACTGCGCCTGACCGCCGGTCACCCTAACATTCATCTCTCCATTTTTGTCCTGGTGAATGGCTCGGGCCCGCACAGCAGATTCCACTGACCCGCATGCTGCAGCTTTATCCCCAACCAACTGGGACGAGCAGACGGGCATGTTCGATGCGGCCACACTCGTCATGGGCTTCATCAAGGGGTCTGCTTTACTGGCACAGCAGCAACTCTGCAAAGCACTCCGAAATCGAAGAGCTAATCTACAGGACGAGCAGGACCAAACCCGGTAAGCTCTCGGCTGGAAAAACGGCAAAAACCATAGAGAAAGAGAATGCCAGCGTAGCCATGTTCTGCGCCAAAAGCACCAGAGTTCAAATGACCATGACAGACCAACACACCTTTTGGGGGGGGGGGTCGAGCGTCGAATTCCGTCTGCTTCTCGATCGGTCCTCAAGAACTTCTTGAGGGTTGCCGCCAACTAAAGGAGGAGGCTTTGGGCAAGGCTCCTCTCACACACACACACACACCCGCTGAGGAAACAAAAACACTTGAGGGAGCTCCTTCTGAAACCAAGGCCAAATGAAGATTTCAAGGCCAAACAGTCATTGAAAGTGAGCCGCACTTCAAGACAGACCTCTGACCCCTTGTGCCGAAGCAATTGCTTGGGCCCATGGGCTCCTCTTGGCAGCCTTCTGAAAGAACCACCACACAGTTTCCAACAAATACTATAGCGGCCTTAGCGCCATTCCATAATGATGTTCAGCGCTGGAACCGAAACGGAGAAAAAGAAGATGTTAAAAAGTGATTATATATTGTATATATATATGGTATATGTAACTCATATGTAGATAGATGGTTGACGTAACAAATTACAAGAGTGCATGTCAAACAATCATTTCAATGTTCTTTCTCATGGCCCATTAGCCTGTTGCATCGTGTGAGCATTGGCAAGCATATTGCAACCCTCGTGTAAGAGCAGCACTGCAGACATGGAAAAGACACCAATCTTCGAAATGTAGGCCTCGCTTCGCTTGCTGAAGGGCACAGCAAAACACTCCCAAAGCCAACCCATTCATCATTAAAAACGCAGGGCAGTTGTCTCCCAAGACAATGGCGTTGTCTCCCATCGATCTCTTCAGCAGCTTCCTGAAGAATCCGAACACCTGTTTAATGGGATAAAGAACAGAAGTGCGAGACATGTCCGAGAGGAGGACGGCATTGAGATGATCACGAAAATAAGCCTGTCACATTCGCCAAACGAAACGGACGGCCCACTCAGGTCATGTGAGAAACAATGCCAAAATCGTGGAAATCAGCCTAATAGCGATGGCCTCCAACCTAATAGCGATGGCCTCCGATCTGATTAATAGCGATGGCCTCCAACCTAAAAGCAATTGTCTTCAAAACATCTGATGTTGGGTGGCGCAATCATTTGGCCTAGCTGACACAATCATGACAGCTTGACAACACGATGGCTCTTTTGGTCTTGCTGAGAATGGCTGTGGAGCCACCTGCAAGAACTTGACGCAAGCATATGCAAGCGATCATTTGGTGAGGCGACTACAATAGACTTTTGAAAAAAAGGGGGCTAAGTGCTATCTGAAGTCAAGCGGGGCTTGCGGATGAGCGGACAAAGATTGGCCTCTCTTGTTGATGTCTTCGCCTCATCGTTCTGAAGGAACAAGTATATAAAGTTGATTTCCTAACTGCGCCAACTAAGGTATGGACCAGTTAAGAATGCAAACACCACACAGACCTTTGACCAGGACGGAAAAACATGTTGGTACTAGCCAAAAAGAACACCAAGGAACTACAGTAGATTCTCTTGACACAGAACGAAGAACTCTCCGTACAATGTACAAGTGGATACAAATACTAGTTGCGCCAAAGAAGACGATGTCATTTTCATGCAAATGATTTTGAAATGGTCCAGATTGTTCAACACATGTCTTGAGCTTTGCACCAGGAGCTCCGTGGCAGCAGCTAAATAGCTCAACGAGGCCTCACCCGCAGACAAATCCACGAAGTCAACATGGCATAACGAGAACACTGGAACTCATGGGGCCCCCATGAGCCCGCAGTTAGACTTCAAGAGCAGGAGTTATATGTTATATGTGCAAAAGCCAAGGTTGGCGCAATAAAGGTCGTAATGCCGATGACAAATGCCTAAGTGAGAAGCGGGTCAACCAGAGCTTCTAGCCATGAACGTCCAAAGTTCAAAGAGTTGGTGACACAGCAACATCCATGCTGAGATCGTTGCCATGGCAAGCTTACCTCCTCTGCCCATTGCTGTGTTAGCAATTTCCTGTCAAACTCTTAAACGTCAAGATCCTGCAAAAGTTCTTGCCACTTGCACTCCTCTCTCGTTGCGTGAAATCCAACATCTGGTTCGGACAACGCAAGTTTATGCGATCGAATCAACTCTGATCATATTGACTAATACTGTACTAATACCCCCGAAATTTGGATTGAACAACCTCTTCATATTATGGGGAATGTTTATTGATCAACAGTCCACAGTAATGAGTACGCCGCCCATTGAAGCTGCTAAGTACTGTGCAGCTTGAAAGTTGGTCAAAAGCTGCTGTCGCCTCGTACTCTGAGCGGGAATGGATCTGAGCGCAGTCAAGAAGCCGCTCGATGGCCTGTGATCAAATCCAAGGACAAACGTTCCGAACTCGATATGAAATCATGAAATCAATTAATCATGAAATCATATCATATTACTTCTCAACTCTTCGGACTGTCACCACATCTCGATCAGCAATTCTGCTGAGGCAGTCGGGTCGCTCCAGCGTTGGCCCTAGTTGACCTCTTAGGGCTCCGGCTGTGTTGGCACAGAAGCCCAAGACCTCGGAGGGGTCCAAGTCACGAGACATCCGATCATCCGGATGTCCATCGGACCGAACCATTCCCCAAGAAGTGGGGACAACCGACTAGTAACAAGTGCCACGCTAGTAGTAACAAGTGCCTTACTAGTAGTAGCAAAAATGCTATTAATTAAAACAAAATTGAATTAAATTACTAATGGCTTCTTGTTACTACTAGTAAGGCACTTGTTACTACTAGCAAGAAGTGGGGACAACTGTCTTGGGGATCTTGGGAGTCTTCGTTGGTGTCTTCCAAGCATCAACACGTCTAGGTTGACGCATCTACCATGCGTCATCCTGGACATCCACAACGCGTTTCGGACGTCGCTCCGCAAGGTTCTGCGAAAGCCAGGCTTTGCCTGTGTCGCATCGTCCACGGGCAGCTTGCTACGTGGTGCACAGTGGGATTTCTGTGTCACGGCAAATCCACCTGATCAAATGGATTGAATAATTTGATATAATTTGAATATGATAGAATAGAACAAAGCACGAGCGTTGCTTTTACAAAGGCATTTGAGATGTATCCCACTATGCAAACTGCCGAGTCAGCCTGTTTACAGCGTCTTCACGACTTGGAATGCCTCCTGTAGCCTCTGTGAGACGAATCTAAGTTCAGACTCATCACATTGAGGTTTGATGGTGTCGCTTGCCTCGGCGTAAATGACCCTTTGCCAGTCTCAAAGCCTTACAGTATAACTTAGCCCACTAGCTGCCTTGGCCCAGTCTGGCTTGTACACAAGTTCACAAGTTCTGGCTACCTTAGCGACTTGTACACAAGTTCTGGCTTGTCTTAGTCCCTGCGAAACTTTTGTCTTGCAATGGAATCTTATCACGTACACCAACACACCCAATAGACCCCGGTCAACTGGATTTGCAGTACACCTCTTGCTTTGGATTTGCAGCTTCGGCGCAGCGAAGGCAACGAGACCTCAACAAAAAATCGCGGCTTTGCTGTGCTTGGATGATGATTGATGTCCAACCATCTTTTAACTAAACAACTAGCACAAGTATTTTGATTGTGGCTAAATGTCTTATGTCTTTGTATGTACAGTATGTACCCATGACCCAGGTTGCACCTGGTGGCTGTGTCTTTGAAATCTCTTTGTGAAGGTGCACGGTGTTCCTTTTCTGATGTAGTCATGTTGTAATTGATTCTTCAACATTCTTCAACATCATGTATTTTATTCAACCATCTTCGACCTCCAGATCTCTGGCCTTTGCCCACCCCTTCGCCAAAAGACTGAAGAGTTCATTCGGCCCAGGGCCTCAGGTGGACCTCTTGGAGGAGACGAATGCCCTGCCTCACGCATGGCGATCGCAGGGTGGGGTTAAAAAAACTCAGGATCTTCTTGTTACTTGTTCAGAAAAAAATAACGTAAGGAAGAAAAATTGATTTGCCCTAGGTCTTGTCGTTGGCGAAAAAGACGTTGGGACAGGGTAGTGCAAGGATTACAGTAAACACATGAACTGCCCCAAAGTTTGCCCTTGGTTTTCTGGGAACCATGCGCCTCATCGCGGTTGTGGCCATTGCCCTTCTCACTGACCTTGCTCTCTTTGTTCTCTGTTCCCGCCAAGATCTGCCTTGCACCTCAAAAACTGAACCCAAACACGGAGAAACCCCTAGAAAGCCGATAGGAAAACCAGTGCAATGACTCAGCAGTCTCATGAATCACTGGAAGCGGCAACTGCATCGAGCCTTTCAGGTCACTTTGCTCCACTGAAGCTAGAACAGACGCCTGGCGTTTGTGGTGGCTGGTTGTGTCCTCACTTTACAGTGTCAAAATAGCAATGATGTTAAGTTAAGTGTTGATCGCTAAATGTTGATCGTTAGGTCGCTTGCCGTTGGGTCACAAAAACTTTGTCCGCTGGATTTTAAGACTTGTGCAAAGCTGCATTGAAGCCCGCCTCAGCTTTGTCCATAAAGCCAAGCCTGCTCCGTTCTTTGCGCACTTTCTCCCGCAACTTCTCCAAACGCTGAACACGGAGAAGGCCGTCATCATATAGACGCTGAAAGGCAGTCTCCTCTCCTTGTGTGTGTAAACTTGCTGAAACCGCCGCCGCTTCTGAGCTTCGTTTGTTCATATTTCCTTGTCGACAATATCTTTAAGGAATTGTGAATTCTAATCAGCAACATTACCGTGTATATATACATATATCGCAGTTATGTTGTTTACACATCAAATCCAGTACCTGCATGTTTATGCTGTCCCCACCACAGAGCTGAGATATCTAGTAAGCACGTGCTGGCAGCTGCACTTATCCAAGGCTTCTTATACAACTCATAAGCTCGGCTTGTTCAGCCAAAGATCTCAGAAGTTCATCCATGCCAGTCTCTGCAGCCAGCTCCTTTGCTTTACTGCCAAACTTCTGTCGGTACCTTTCCAAAACATCTCGAAACTTCATCTGCAACTCCTCAATCATGACTCGAAGCCGGTTGCCGTCTCCCAGCAGTTCCTGCAATACTGGTCCACCTGTCTCAGTTTGAGTCTCTTGGGTTTCTGTGTTGTTCCTTCTGTCAAGCTCCTCCCTCATTTCATTTGCCTCTTGTGTCAAAGAAGCATGCTGCTCAAAAAGACGTTCCAGATCTTCCTGCAGGCGCTGCCGCTCACAAAAGTGTTCATCCTCCATCTGTTTCAGCTCCTCTTGAAGGCGTTCTTGGTCCATCTGCTGCTGATGACATTTCTCTTCACAAGAGCTCAGCTCAATTTCAATTCCTCGCATTACACAACGTAGATCCTCCAGCTGACCATGTCGCTGCGCGGACACCTTCTGCACCTCTGCAAGCTCTGCTTGCAATGCCTCTCTGGAGCTACGCTCAGTGGTAAGCTCTTCTTGGAGCCTCAGCAAGCTGAATCAGGAAGAAGTTTAGTGAATACATCCTGTCTACTATCCTGTCTCTAATGAGTGCAGGTGCAAATGGGAAGGACTTAGAGATACAAAACTGCACAAGTAGCCAGCAAAAATTGCAAAAGAATGTACACGGACCCAAGCCCAATCGAATATCATGAAAGGACTGCCCAGAAGCTGATGTGTCTCTTCTGCGTGCTCTTGGATGATCTTCTCACGCCGCTCCACTGCGGACATCAAATTTTCAATGTGCTCACGGTGCTGGTCTAGCTCAGCCTTTTGATGTTCGGTCAAGTCCCGAAGCTCCTCCAAACTTTCTTGCCAGGTGGGTTCCTGCTCTTTCAGTTCCTCAAAGGCTTTGGTTGTATCAGCCAAGGTGCTTCTCACCTCCTGCGGATGGGGTTCCTTTCACACCCGATGACAGAGCGCTACTGCAATGGTACTCAGAATGAATCAGTTGCGATGAGTTTATTAATTTTCTTGCTGGTTGATGCCTAGATCCTAGAACATTTGCTGTACCATGAATTGCCACAGGTCCTCCAATTCTTTGCGAAGCTTTGAACTTTCCGACTCAGCATACTCAAGCCTCACTTGGACAGCCTTCTTCTGAATGCGAACCTTTTGGAGACCAGACTGAATTTCCAGGATCTCATCCAAACCTGCAGCCTCTTCCTGCTTCACAATGGTTTCTGCATATCGCGTCAAAGCTTCCACAAGGGATGGTGGTGCAGTCCCGTTTTGAAGTTGTCGGATCTTGTCGCAAACCACAGCGATGACAAGCCTCTGCTGCTCCTCATCCATGAAGGTTAATGGCTCATGGAAGTTCACAGTGTCTTCTTTGAGGGATTCACTCAAGTGGCATCCATCTCTCATTGCCGCAATCTGCTTGACCGCTGCTAGGTTGCACTCATTCAGCTTCTGTTTGTAGTGCTGGACCTCTTGCAGAGCTGCTGCCAGCGGGCCATCATCGAACATCACATCATCTGCTTCTCTCAAGCAGCACCTGCACATCTCCTCAGCAAAGCCTTGAAGGTTGTTGTCATCCAGAGGCACACCAAACGATTTGCTGTAGCTTCCAATTAGCTTTTGAAAGCCGCTGCTTTCCTGCACTTTTAGAAGGAAGGAGGTTTCATTCAACCTGGTCCACCCATGGAAGCTGATCATGTCTGGTTGAGGTGACATGGCGAGGGCAAAGGCCAAAGGCCCCGAAATTGTGTGGAGACTTCCCAAGAGTAAAACCTAGCAGGTCCGGCCGCTGCCAGCGGCTTGCATCTTTCTCAAAGCTACATTTCAGCCAGGTCTGTAGGTCTTGGAATTCCCCAATTCTCTCAGTTTCATGCTCAATCCACTCCCTTAAGGAAACGAATGGCTGCGGCATCGGCATCTCACCAGTCGAGGATTCGAAAGGCACAATGCCAACAAGGCCGGACTAAGTGCAAGGACCACAACGAAAAGACCTCCCTGCAAAACTCCGAGGACGTGAAAGCAATACCTTGGCTACTAGGAGCAAAGGGCATCGCTACTAGGAGCAAGGACGCTACTAGGGGCTCCTGGCCTTACTATAAGTAAGAAAATTCTACTAGGAGCAAAGGGCATCGCTACCAGGAGCAAGGACGCTACTAGTAGCTCCTGGCCGTACTACTAGGAACCTAGAAGCGGCAGCAGAATGCGACAACAGCGGCTACATCTCAGGGTTCGCTTGCTGAGACTCCCGACGGGATGGCAAACACTCCAACGCCCAGCGACATGGAGGTCAGCTGCCAAACTGCCCGGAAATCCTTCCAGCACGTCGAACGCGCTCCGAAAAGCTGCAATGTCCAACCTCTCAATATCAAAGGCGCTGACAATGCCACGATTGGCAGGCACCAGTGATTCATCTTCAGGGCAATCGATACTCATCATCTGTCCTGCCGTATGAGCATCAACTTCAAACCACAAATCAACTTGGCTGTGCACTTCATCGCTCTCTCGCTGTCTCTCTCTCTCTCTCTCTCTTTCTCTGAGACTTTGCGCCTCGCTTGTCCTTTGAGCAACCATGGCTGTGGGTGTTGGTTTGATGCAAGTTCACAAAGCTGGGTTGTCTTCGGATCTTCAGCAGTTCGCTGCAGAAAGGCAAGAAGCAGTGCTATCCTGGTTTGGTTTAGTGAGGGGCATTCAGTGGTACAGTATGTTGAAGAAACAAAACGTGTGGCACAGGAAAAAGTAGGAATCTGAAGTACAAAAGCCTAAATTCGGCTGTAGCATCGTGAAGATAGCAAATAGATGTAAATCGTTTGAGCCACAAAAAAATCACAGCAAAATTCTGATGGGTCTCGATGGACCAAAACATCAAAGTTGACTTCCTAAGTTGTAGTGAAAGAGAATCCAGCGCCATGTTCGAATGCTCAAAACATCCAAGAACATTGAACACATGCCGCCATTGCCAACCACATCGATGCAGCCTTGGCAAGAGGGACTCAGCTGCAACTATTCATGTGATTTTCATAGTGAATCGGTCGGGCAAGTGGAAGCTGCAAGCTGTGTTCTAATAAAGGTACATAAAGGTTTTAGCAAATGATAGCTCACTCGCTGTCCTTATCATCACTGTTTCCGGAAGCCGTCTTGACTGCATGTTAAAGTGTCATGAGTGGTACTCAAAAGTGCCAGCTGTATACACATGCAAATGATGAACCTATTATTTGTTGTCATGCAGGATGCTAAGCGGACCATTTTCTTGTAGCGCATCAACGCGCTCTCTCGGATCACCAGCGTTCACCACTATCGCAGCGGTGTGGTTCTCAGACCGCGATCTCACTGCGTGGTAGAACTGCTAGGACTCCGTGTGGATTCGTGGCATCGAAGCATCACTGATCTGTGGCATGCAGCTAGCTCTGTGCCACTGCTGGGGGCTTCAGGCGGTACCAGCCCATCTTTGCAAAGCTTTGCGTTTGGCGACGAAAGAGGATTGAAATCTTCGAAACAATAGTTGCTTCTCTGAGTCCAATGCATCCTATCTTGACATACTGTAGCTGGCCCTGGCTCTTGACTCACGGTGTTAATATTTTGCAAAACTGCATCTTGAACAGTCACAACAAGAAGTTCATCTGCAGGTTGTTGTTTCTTTCGACGCCGTCAGCTGCTTTGGGACATTCAGATGGCTTGGTGGCGCTACCTCAGAAAAAGAACTGAAAGGCACCGAGTGTTTGTATCTGATTGCCTTTGTTACTATAGTTACTAGATGTTACTAGTAGCTTCTTGCTCCTAGTAGTAAGGCCAGGAGCCCCTAATAGCGTCCTTGCTCCTAGTAGCGATGCCCTTTGCTCCTAGTAGCTTCTTGCTCCGAGTAGTGAGGCCAAGAGCCCCTAGTAGCGTCCTTGCTCCTTAGTAGCGATGCCAGGAGCCCCTAGTAGCGTCTTTTTGTCTTTTTGTATTTGATTGTTGAGTCCGAGCATCCGCACGGTCAGACCTTTTGCTTTTTTGAGGTACTTGATTCACTCGAAGAACTGGAGGGTGACCTGGATCACTGAAGTCTACAACACTGAACTGCGTAAAGAAAACCAAACAAGAACTGGCCTCTTCCGACTCTTGGCTTCAGCTGTTGGAATGGCCTGCGGGCCATCTCCACTCCTTAGCAGCGGCCATTGTGCTGAATGCGAATCTGAGTTCCACAGATATTACTGGACCTATTGTCTACAATCAACTTGTGGTATGGACTTCATGGAGTGATTCAGGCTAATTAACCACAGCAATGATTTTGCGCATCAAAGAAGGAAGAAAACATGAAAACTCTCGCCACAAAAAACGGAATGACACCAATGAAGTCGCTCCCCCAAGTCCCTGACCGTGATGAGTCGCTGTCGGAGACAGCTGCCTGTCCCGGGATTGGACGAAAAAGCAGGGAAAAACACTCAAATTTCGCTGCCAGGATGGGCACCAGCGCCAGCCCTGGGTGTCTGCAAGATGGCCAGGCGAAAACGCGGCCACCGAAAGAAAGCGAGTTCGGCGAAAGGCCAAGACAAAGCACTTTGGTAATGCTTAAATCTTCTTATGCAAATGCGACAGCTCAATTCATGCACTAGTTAAATCTATTTACTGTAAATCATTGTAAGTCCAAGCGTTTAAATTCCATGAAGCAGCACACAGGTCATGCAAAATCATAAAATGAATTGTGTCATTTGCCAAAATCCTGCGCTGCAGCGAAGGTGCCCCTGACGAACCTTGTGCAAAAAGACTCTCGGGGCGAACCAAGGTGATACCGAATACTGCGGTTTTCCCCATAGGTTTCATGGGAATTCCCCATAGGTTTCAATTCAGTGCTATTAAGTTGGAGGTCATCGCTACCAGTAGTAGGTTGGAGGCCGTGGCTAGTAGTTGGAGGACGTTGCATCTTTCCTAATCTCCCTAATCTCTCAACACCACACATTCTGTAATTCTGTATACATCTTTAATATGTACAAAGGAGACACGTGCACAAATATCACAAATGCCCTATGCGTTCAGGATGTGTTTCATGATCTGGTCCAGAAACAAGCCAGCATGCAACCTCAGAGACCTTCCTGATTCCTTACCCATGATCACAAAAGATTCTTGCAATGTTTTGCTGCACTTAGTTTATGCTCCAGGTCTCAATATGTCTCAATGTCTTCCCAAAACTGAGATCTCTGGGCAAACATGGACCTCTGACGATGTTTCTTTCGCGCACGAAACCTCCAAGAGGCAACGGTTTCGCGACCTGAAGGGCGGCAAATGGCCCACCAGACGACACGGTCAGACGACACGTGTGACACGGGCTTTGGAAAATGGAAGTGGGTCAAAACTCAAAACAACCTTTCATCTCTGTAGCCCTGTGGTCAACAGTTCTGGGTTGTAGAAGCAAGACCTCTTTTTTTGACCCACACCCACTTTTGTCACAGCTGCTAGTCCAAAGAAAAGCGGTTGGTTTGCTGCAAAAGGTAGAGTTTAGTAACTGCCAGAAAGCAGCCCAGAGACCACGTTGGCAGTAAGTGGCTTCCAAGCCACAAGCCAAGGCGCAAAGGATGGTGTTCGAACAGCAGTGCTCTGTGAACTAAGGTGAGCATTGCTCCTCAATGGCTACCTCAGCAGATGCCGATGGCATTTCTGAGGTTTCTTGCTCAGTGTCTGCCCTCCATGCCACAATAGGTGGGCAAACTCTTTCCAAACATTCTTTCTTTCTGAAAGGGAAGTCAGTCCCCATAGCGTCTTTAATTCAGCAGCTCTGACCCAGTACCTGGTGCTCCTTGGTCTGCGCTGCCAGAGTTTAGGTTGCCACCACTGCCATTAGCAGATTCGGGCCGTCATCGATTGCATTTCGAGAGCTCCGCTCTCCATGCTCTCCTGAGAATGTCTCGCAAAGCGAATGGCCCGACCTTCCCCAGTTTGCCCAGTCTGCAAAAACACCAGCGACAACCCGAAAAGAACGAATCCCGAAAAGAACGGAAAACAAAAAAACCGCCGAAGAAGAAACGCCCTCGAAAACGCACGTGGCCATCAAAACCAGTCTCCCTGGGTCCATCGACCTGGGAGCGTGAAGCTTCGCGGCGGCCACGCGACTCGACTCGACCGAAGCGCAGCAACCCACCAGGGGAAGCGAACCGCGGGGTTCGTGGTGCGACCCCGGTTGGCAAGTGGGATTTGCAACAAGAATGTCTTGGAAATTGTATGGAAACGCCGTATGACTTCAGTTCCATACCTGAAATGATTGGCTCGCTCCAATCCAATGTGCAAACAGCTTGGAGGATCTCGGAGGGGAACTGAGGGGAACCCCCAAAATGCTGCACCCAGCCTGCCCAGTGTCCCCGCCTCGCCACGGAAAAGGATGTTCTGCCTGCGCTCTTCCTCCCGCTGTTGGATGACCTGTCGAATTGCTGAAGCTGCTTGAATCTTAGGCAAGGTCGGCTTCCCTGTATCTGGAACTTAAACCTGGGATACAAAATGTTCGAGATCATATACTGAATATACTGTGTATGTGTGTATAATACTGTTGAATCCTTTTGGGGGACGCCAGATATTTGCACGCGGGCTTTGCGCTCAAACGAAGTCCAACGTCTTTCATACATCTAGACACATCAAAAGAATATAAACCCTTCTTGATCTGTTGCCCTTCCAGAACTGATGTTTGCAAAACAAAAGAATCCAAAAAAACACATCTGATGCCTGATGCCCCACATCTGATCGAGCATCAGAGCTTCCGCTCCGGTGACAACCTTTCTAGCAGAATGCTTACGTCCAAGACCATAAAGGTCCCCGGCCTCCAGAACCATGTCCTGCACGGCATCTGCACTCATCTGCTTTCTAGACTCATATTATCCTCCACTTTTGCTTTTCTCGGTCGTATCTCTCCTCATCTGTGATCCCTTGCATGACGAGCTCCCGGCGGATCTGGCGGACACAAATGCAAGCACGTGGCACTGTCTGAGGAGCTTCTGGAAGAAAGAATGACCACAGACTTCTGCAAAATGACACACATACCAATGCGGTTCGACATGTCAGCATGCTATGTGTGGCAACAGCCGTGAACATTGGCACCTTGGATTCACGCCGGCGTCGTTTCAGCTCGGCCTGGCAAACCATCCGGTCATGTCAATCTGCTGTACATCAGTGTCCATGTAGATGGGTTGGCCCCATAGTTGGGTTTTTGCACGGATGTCAGAACCTGCCGCCATCCTCACTTCAGTGACTTAAACCTTTGGGAGATGCTCCCATCGCGCAATATCATTTCGCGCCTTCTCATTCTCGTTTTGAAAGCCTTGCAAATACCTCAAAGTAAAACCCAGTCTTTGGTCTTTTGTGGTAGTGTCAGGGTTTCAATACTCCCTCATGTCGCATCTGGACTATGGCTTTGGCGAGATCTGCTCTGCACCTGGCTCAAGGCTTCTGCTTCTGCAAATGGACTTACAGTGCTTGTTGATTGCTTCGGCTTCCCTTTTGCCTTTGCCTTTTTCCGTTCGTTTGCTCCCCTTCGCCCGAAACAGTCCCCACTTGGCTCCCTGCTCATCGCAGCAGCTGGAGGAACCGAAGACTCTCGGACCTGAATGGGCGGGACCGAACGCGTCGACGCCGCGGAGTGGCCTCAGGTGTTGCTCAGCTCCCGCCTCAGCGGAGGTCCTGGCCCACACAGATTGCCACCTGGAGAGGAAAATGCCAGGGGAGGGCCTTTGAGGTTCTCTTGTGACGGCTTAAAGGTGGCAAACAGGGCATCGCTACTAGGGGCTCCTGGCCTTACTACTAGGAACAAGAAGCTACTAGGGGCTCGTGGCATCGCTACTAGTAACAAGGACGCTACAAACAGGGCGATGATCTTGTGCCCTTGGCGGTTCATTTCGGTGTCCCATGACGTTTCTTCTTTGGACCTTTGGACCTCTGAGGATCTTGCTGCGCGGACTTCGCCGCCTCAAAGCGTGCACAATCACAGCCAACTGAGAAACAGGTGTCTTGAATGCAAATGGAATTCATCTTCAAATATCTGATGATCCCTGCCAAGAAAAAGCATGCCAATTGGCTATCAATGGCTTTTCCTGTCACAGTCTTAACCGATGTATTGCAAAAGTCGTCTCCGGGTGCTCAGCCTCAACATGGTTGCTCTCGTCCTTCGGCTTTCCCATGCCCAAAAGTGAGGCTAGGGACCTCATCTCCGTGGTCTTGAGATCACTCAGATTGACAACTTGGACTTGCCAGCAGCGAATTTTCCAAAGTGTTCGATACAAAACAAGTCAACCAAAGCCCACACCTTGAGACTTTCAGTCTGAGCACCCTGAGGGTGCCGCCCCTCCGTCTTCTTGGGACCATTTACAGGTCGCCTGAGGCTGGAAGATCATGTCAGTCATTGAAGAGATCTATATACTGTATATAACCTTTCCTATATCAGATACTTTTCTCATCGTTTCTCTCTTTCAGCACAAAAATGGAACTGGTTTGAAGCGCCCAACATTTGGCTCGGAAGCAGCGAGAGATCTGAGGCGTCGAGCCCTGGCATCACCGCTCCCGGCAGCGGCTTGGAGCGCCGGAGGTTCCGGGGT
This sequence comes from Durusdinium trenchii, assembly GCA_963970005.1. Taxonomy (NCBI): domain Eukaryota; class Dinophyceae; order Suessiales; family Symbiodiniaceae; genus Durusdinium; species Durusdinium trenchii. Next base: position 96,795 of record CAXAMN010008868.1, read on the forward strand.
CGCAAGCTCACCACCTGAGGCGAGCGAAGTCGGTCGTCGAACGAGGTGTCTACAAAGAAAGGCCTCGGTCTGACACACTGTTCACTGGAGATTTGAAAAAAGATATGAAAAGAATTGAAAAGAGCGGTTAGCCAGTTAGCATAAGTGTTGCTCGAATTCCGCTTCAATATCCAAGCAAGATCCCTCGGTTTGAAATGTAAACGCTCCGCGTGACCCGCCTTCTCCAGGGAAATCATCACTTCCCAGCGATCCTTGTCGGCTTCGTACTCGGTCACCACACCCTGCAACAAAGGAGTCCCACATCTTTGAGTGGAGAGATCCAAATGCTACAAAATCATACAAGATCTATATTAATACAACTTAGCTTAGCCCAAGACTATCCAAGATTCCCACAAACATACTTTAGTGCAGCCAATGATTGCGGTAAGTGAAAGCGCGGTGCCGCAATTGCTCGTTTGCAACATGCAAAAACCCTCGCAGGGCACCTTCTGGCCGTTCAAGGCCTTGCCAGCGTCCGAGTTTAAGCCAAAGATCTCCACCTGTCGTTGGTTGCAAGCTTGCTTCAAAGAACATTGCGATGTTTCAACGACGAGTCAATAGACTGTGTTTCTGGACAAACATGGCCAAAAAAAAACATCAAAAGACCGGCTTCTAGTGCAAGCAAGACATACAGCGTGCCATCCTCCTCGCCCGTTTTGAGAGGTGCTTCCTTTTTTTCTTCCCTGCAAGAAGCATATCAAAAAACAATGCAGTAGCTCGGTAGTGATCGGTAGGGCACAAAACCAACTCGAAGCACATGTGCGCGGCGTCGGCGCCGTCTCATCATCATCATCATCATCATCATCATCATCATCATCATCATCTGCCTCTCTTTGGACCGGGAAGAAGAAGAGCTGCTGCTACTGCTGCTGCCTCAATGAGAACTGTTTGAGACTGTTTAAGCATCCAAAACTTCGTTGCAACTACCAGGAACGTCCAGGAACCAAATTGTTAAAACTACATCCATCCGTTGATTCATGATTTTGATCAGTTGAATCTGTGTCTCCGGCTTCTGCTCCGGCTGCGCCTCTCTGGCCTAAAGGGAACAAAAAAATCAAAAAGCCAATCATACCGGAACCCGATAGCATCCAAATTCATCAAATGTGTGCTGGAACAAATGGTGAAGCTGGCCTCATTAGTCCGATGAATTACCCTTAGTTGTTGTCCTTGAGCTATCACATTCACAAGTTACGATGGCGCATCGATGAGATATGATAAGAAAGGTTCAGGCTGATCGGAAGGAGGTCTGCAAGGTTCATGCATATGAAAACAATGAAAACCCTGACGGAACTGCAGTGCTTCGTGTTCCATCATTCTCCGTGCATGTGATTGATGCGCATGAAATTCTGTGTCCTGCGTTGAAACGACACAGAGCAGCTCGATCCGAGGGTATTCACGGGTATTCTGTGCTTTCGACCCACTGGGCATCCAACTGTGCCGTCTCAGTGCCAGCTTCCGCAGCTTCAGGTTGCACAGGTTCCGGTGCAGTCGGCATCGAAGAAAAGAGCTCAGCCTTGAGATCGTCTGGCGCTTGGCAAACCCGATCTCTCTGAACCCGATCGTCTGATGGCGCTTTTTGTTCTTTTGATGCCAGTTGTTCGGTACAAGAAATATTGCAAGTTCTCAGCAGTTGCTCTTGCTCAGCGTGCCTTTTTCAAATTTACAGGCTTCAAGCTCACAAGCTTCTCACCTAAGGAAAGCAACAAGTTCACGGCCTTCAACCCACTGGCTGTTGTGATTAATCCAACGGACTAGAAAAGTGGTGGATTCTAAGTTCTCCACCGATTCGAACCTGCCACCTTCCTGTGGCCTCGCACACAGATCTTGATCGCATTTGCATCACTTTCATGGCGTCGTTCGACAATCCTTTCATCCCTGTTCAGCCTGGCCTCCAGAAACTCACACAAAAGGCCTCTCTGGCCATTGAGCAGTTTCCCATTTTCGGATGCCAGGCCTCAGTGAACTTGCTGGTGGTTTCATATTGTTTCATTGAAACTTGGTGAGAATACGGTTCCCCATGAGGATTCCGCCATTCACCTCCACCTGAGATACGGTGCACCGTCGCCATGCGTTCGCCCTCCATGCGTTCGCCCTCTGGGAGCCCATGCCAGGTGGCCCGGTCGAAGTTCGGCGGCTGCATTGGCCTGGAAGTCGCATTGATTGGGACCAACCAACCCAACGCGGCCAACGTCCGTCACCCTTAGGACACCCTTAGGACTGTCCCAGACCCCTGTCCACACCTGAGGTGGCACATCCGCTCCAGCATCGGCCATGGCAAGTGAGTGCAAAATCTGGGATGAGCAACGGACTGGAGTTGGCTGGGTCGATGAGGTGATCCAGCAAAACAGCGAATGTCAGTTGCCATGTCAGTCTAAAATGATTTTAGCATCTCTTTTGATATTGAATGTGAGATCTAGTGAACTGACTGCAATCTGCCCTGGAAGTCCGGCACCGTTGTCCGTACGACTCACTGGTCCGTTGCTCAGGCGATCCGAAAGTCGGATCGTGACTGGGCTGTGGGTGAAACTGACTTCGTTGCGTCTCTGCGCTGAGTCTGAGGTGAAGTGAGAGTGGGCACACCTATGATAGAGAAAGTCTATGAAAGTCTATGAAAACCGGAGGTGCTTGACAGTGAGCAAGTTGTGAGCTAGGTTTAGTTCACCGAAGTGAGCTTTTTCAAGCGCTGCGGAGCCGTGCACAAATGTTGAATTGAAAGCTAAGATCAGGCCCAGCATGGCCCAGCATGGCCCAGCATGGCCCAGCGGATACTTTCAGCTCGCTGAGAGTCCAGCCGTGCGCAGGGGCGGTCGCACGCGAATGACGATCGATCGGGCAATCCATTTGGGTCCAACCTACTTTGTCCTTACTTCCGAATCCTTCAAATATGCTATGACATGCTATGATATGCTCACATGTGCCTACGGTTTTTTCGAGTTGCCTCGATTTGTTGACAGATTCGATCATTGGGTAGCCTGCACATGAAACTCGATCCACAGCTGCAGCGAGTAATTTGGAACCGGAAAGAAGACTTGAAGTAATTATATATATATATGATTATAAAATTAAAGCTTTCCCGTTGAACGACACAGGCAAACCTTCAAGATCTTGTGGGAATACAAACCATGACCGTGACACACCTTGACATTGATGGTTAAATATTTAATCTATTGCAGTCTACGCCATGCCGGGGTGAATCTGCAGCATTGCCTCCCGATTGTCGCCCCTATGCCTTGGTGTGCTCTTTCAAATCGAAAGTATCCACAAATCATTCCAAGTTGAATGATGTTGCGATTGAAATATCTGCCAAGTCGCTGAAAAGCACCCTGAGGTGCACCTGTATAGACTGCCTTGGAGCGAACGACATGAACGAACTGCTTTGGTCCTCAAGCCAAACCTCTCTGAGGCTCAAGCTCTGTGCACTGCGGAGTTTGGACGAAGAGGGAGAGGCTGAACAAATGAGTGAATCTCAAGCTACCAAATGCTACCACGACGATTCAGCATGCCAAACATTGGAGCTCTCACTCTGACATCTCAAAGCCACCAACACAGATCTTAAACTCGCTTTGAAATGATCAGACTGGGATTTGATGCATGCTGAAAGAGTCTGCAAAGCCAGCTTTGCGCTTGACGAGCACCACTGCTGTTCTGTGCATGAACCGGCCTGGTGTAGCTGCTGCATGACTGGCAACTCCCACTGCTACCTACCAACTACTACTAATCCGAAGCAGCTGCAAATTGCGGCAATTCCAAGGTTCTGGATGGTTCTGGTCTGTTCGGATCATGTCATGAAGCTCCAAGGACAATGTTGAGAGACACCCCAAACATCTGCATCATGCTTAATGACAGACCCTCTGAGAGTCTGATGGTCTCTCGTCCCAGCTCAGTCTGGGACTGACACTCCTGGATCCGATCTCTGTACAATGGCGCAAGGGCGCGAAGAGAGACGAAACGGACAGCATGAGTCTACCCGATTCTACCCAACGTGCCCGCATCAAGGATGCACAGGACTTGTCTCTGTCCAAAACTTCGAATTAGACGTACTCAGGTTGACAGCGACTGAGTGACTGTCGAGACTCCAACATCGTCAACTCGTCCGTCGACTCTCAGAGTTCAAGGGTGGATCCAGCGGATCCCGCAAGCTTTCGGTCCACCTGAGAGCAAAAGTCTGAAGGTCCAAATTTGAGATCTTCGAAGGTCGCATGTGAAGCTTGGTCAGCCTCGGCCGCCGAATGCAGGAGGCCTGAGCAAATGTCCTGGTCGCCACCTTAGATCAACCATCTCAAGTCATGGACCGTTGACAGTCGTTCTTTGAGCTGCTTGCCTTGCTCCTCACAGTGAAGCTGGGCTTTTCGTGCAGCTGCAATGATTGCCTTGAAGCAAGAGGACAATGATATGGTGTTACTGTATCAACGTGCGCATTAAGTCAGAAGATGTCAATAATAAGCCATGAAATGAATCATATACGCTTGCTTGTTTGCCGCAAGCTCCTCCCGCCTCTCTGAAACCATTGAAGAGCTTGGGCCGAAGTTCTGCCAGGCGGCCCAGGAGTGCAAGAGCCTTGATTCCCAGGAGTTCCAAGCACAAACAATGTGAAAGTGAAAGCATTCAAAAAGCAAACCAAAGGCATCCATGTGGAAGTCAGACCGGCGACCGGCCTTTTCGCAGGTATCCAGGTCAGCACTTGTAACCTCAACGTGAGGCAATGAAAAACAACGAAGCTAGGCCATTCCTCCCACAAGGGCCCTACAAGAGTCAAGATAGAAGTCAGCGTGGCATCGCTTTTCGCGTCTACCAAGCTGTCCAGGAACGGCAACTGTCACGCTGTCGGGAAAAGCGAATGCATGTCAGAAAGTGCAAAACTGTGCCTCGGGACTCTGAGCAAAAACTGTATCCAAGTAGCCCAGAGCCTCACAGCGCCATCCCCAGCGCAAGGGGTGTGCATCAACCAACCATGATCAATCATAATCAATCGTGCCATTGACAACCAGTGACAACCAAGTGTATGGTTCTGTAGTTTCCAGTGGATTTAATTCTGAGTCCATGCAGGGCAGGTGCTAGCATGTGCCTTCTTCACAATGGCTGGCGCTGGGTGTGCAAGCCCCACCTTGCAAATCAGAACAGGCCCCTGTAAGTCCAACTCCGCCGACGAAGCACGTAGATAGCGCTGAAGGCCATGCCTTCATCATCCATGTTGTCACTCCCAGTTGATCTGCCTCCGCCTGGAACACTGTGAGGTTTCATAAGTAAGTCAAGCAAGTGGACAGCTTTGATGAAATCATTTCAAACGCCCCACTTCTGTAGTGGATGCAGGTAATGTGATCAAAAACAAATAGCTTTCGGCCGTATGAAGAGACTAGCCTTATAACCTTTGGCCGGCAGCTCTGCTGGAAATACATCTTCAAAATACATAAGGACTGCGCCTATGTTTGACCTCCGTGTGGCGTCATGTACACAAACAAAACTCTGGTTCAATGGCCAGTATTGTTGGCTGGTGTCCACCGAAACTGGCCAAGCATGTTTGGTCTGAAACCCAATATATACATATATATATATATATGTATATTTATATATAACTGTTCATGTCAATGTAGAAAGAGTTCTCGTTCAAGTTATAGCCACCGGCTGCTCGCACTTGACTTCGTCACACTCTGAGCATCTCAAGGCCGTCATAGTTTCTTGTGCTGACTAGCAAGAGGGCACCGAACCAATTGTTCCTGAAACCGGTTCTAAACCAGAATCATGCCACTTTTTCATACTTTTCCTTTTATTGCTGTCACACCGGCGACTTTTGGACTCAAGAGAGCTTCAATCCGAATCCTGGCCCCTTCTGGCCGCAACTCCCTCAAGTCACCATGATCCGAAGGAAAACGGATATCATTTTCAACTGTGGACTCTGGATGCAACCTTTGCTGCATGGCACAGCCGCCGCAACCGGTTGCGGCGAAATGATGGGCCGAGCATCTATCACGTTCGAAAACACGTGAAAGACTGACTAGTTGGAAATCTAGGGCCACATAGGGCCACCCTTTCATACTTCCTTCAGCACAAGGAGAAGACTCAATTGAACAATCTACATATCTACAAAATGTGAACACTGCTGTGCTTGACATCTCGTCATTTGATGGCTTACCCTGGCTGCTATCAGAAAAATCCCACTCGTGCCATTCTAAAACGGTGATGCGTGCAGGCGACTTCCCCGGAAGGAGCAATGGCAATTGCTGCAACCTTGAATTTGGTGACTTACAACCTAACCTCCGACGAAAAACAGCTCAATAAGCAACTGCTCAGTGCTTTCCACCAGAACTGCACCGGGCTGCCTGCAAAGGTGGCGAGTTCCTCAAAAACCCCGAGAGGCAGAAGAGGAGCTTTCCACAATATTGCGCCCCTGCTTCACCTTGGTCCGAGTCCGGACAAAAGAACTTGGGAACGAACAGCAAAATTCCACAAAAATTGTCACTCACAGTCATGAGCCACTTGATCAGACAGGAGTCACAGAAGCATGGAAAAAACTGTTTGGTCTGCTGAGTCTGCTGACAGACTTCTGGACTCAAACAATTACAGTCTTGCAGTCGACCAGCCAAACTGCTCAAGCCTCAGCAACCGGCCAGCCGTGGTGGTGGACCGGTGACTGCTGGGGCTACTGACGGATACTGCTCACAGCTCTGTCAAACTGTCGACAATACAAATACATAAGTTTAGCAAGTAAGGTATGTTGTTACGTATTTATTGAACCGTCCCCTTTCTGCAACAAAGGCTTGTTGGTGAGAATCAGACCGCCAAGGCTATGCAACTCTTGCTGTACTGGAGCATTGTTCTGCACGGCCACCTGCATGATATCTGCTGGTGCCGACCATCATGCAGTTCTACCACCGTTTTCCTTCTACCCATCATAAGGAGATCGTGTAAGTAAAGCGGAAAAGTCGCTGCATCAAACCAAAACCATCCAAAGCCCATAGCTTTAACTGAGTTCTTGACACCCAAGGCCCAAAGCGCCAGACTACGGAGGGCTTCCTCAGACCGCTTCTGACGGCTCAAGGTCCGCTCATCGGCTCTGCCAAAGAAGCGTCCGTTTGCCAGAGGAACGGGCGATAACCTAAAATTACATTAGACCCTTCTTCTGTGTCTTTGTTCTTTAAGTCTTTCTAATGGCCTCCAACCTACTAGCGATGGTCTCCAACCTAACAGCGATGGCCTCCAGGTTGGACATGTTCGTGCTTTGATTGCTCAGCCATGTGCCACTCGCTCTGTTCCGAGGGCAAGTTCCTTGGCAAGTCATACAAACATCAGCGTTGCAAGACTCTTCGTGCAGTGATCACCGCCACAACCTATCATCATGAAGACCTTTGGTGAGTGGTCACGATCGACCCCCAATTCCTTGCAGGCCCCAAGTCTTCTGCTTCTAGAGGGGTCAAAGAACTTTTAGAAGACAAGCAACTCACAAGCGCTGAGCAAAGTCATGAATCAAATTGCTCTGTTGACCAGTTTGACCCAAATCAATGCTTGGGTGTCTTGCCAATAGTGGCTTCATTCCACCCATCCGATTCAAATTGCCAGCCTTGCGCGGTGAGATCGGCTGGTGGTTCATTGCGACATGGGGAAATTCTGAGTCCAGTACATGGTCCACCTGATGGAGGAGTTCCTGACAGAGGAAAGCAACAACTCCAACTCCGGTTCCCGTATCTGTCTACTGCAAAATGCATGATGTTTACAGCTCGGTTTGCATTCGATCCCTAAAAACAAATGCCTACGAACCATGGGCTCCGCTATTCCTGCAATTTCTGCAAGCAGTAGCCTCAAGCTCCTCCAAAGCTGCCTTGAGAAGACCTCAAGATCAAGTGATGTCTAAGCAGTGCAAACATTCTGTAGGCATGTGAGTAAGTGTTCACAAACAGAAAACCCCTGCAAATTGCTGGAAAAAACCATTGGGCCTGAGGATCTCCCCAGTTCAGTGAGCTCTGCTCATACCTTTGCTGCCAAGGCAAGCACTGTCTGGCAAGGACTCGTTACGAAAGTCCTGTCGAAGGACTCCCGATGTGTGACTAGTAAGGACTGACTGGAGAAAGCGTTCTGAACGACATCATAGTGCATAGTGGCAAGAGGTAACCAGGTACTGTGTGTACACAGATTTGTATGATATGTCGTAGCAAAGAGGTGTTGTTCTATTGTAGTAAAGAGGCAAATCTTGACATTTGTCCTGAATCACTGCGATCTGCTCACTCATCACATCACCCTGCAGTTTTGAATGTGTCTGCATGCACAACATTGTGAACAAGTTAGAAGAGTCTTAAAGATTTGGTCGGAGCACGATTCCAAAATATGCTGCCTCATTTTTGAAGAACGCATCCACAACTTCCTGCCCATAGATGTCTTTGATGGTGAGATTTTGTTCCTGCGTTCGTTCTAAACAAAAGAAGCCACAACCTTGCACTGCCAGCATCTGGCCATGCCGTCACACTCATAATGTTGGATCACGATTAGTAAGCCGGTCCGCAATAATGCCAAATTTTCCAAAATCATGCTAAATTTTCCAAAATCATTCAGGACCCCCTGTTTGTAAGGGCTTGAGTTCCTTCTGAGGCCAATGATTATGATTCATTAGCTGATATAGCTTTCTCTAGGTTTCTTCAA
>CAXAMN010008868.1:108387-147714 GCA_963970005.1 Durusdinium trenchii
GTCCGGCAGGGAACACTGGGCGTGGATGGTCGTGGTTGAGGTCCGGCGAGGAGGAGAAGTCAGCTAACATAAATTCTAACAACCCTCACCTGGCAGGTGGGGAACCATAACAAACCCACATTAGTCATCCAATGTCGTCAGAGCGTCGTGTGTCGCAGCGGTGTCGGCAAAAGCCATCGCCAAGACGGACCGCGTCCCATCACTTCCTGGACCGGGTCTCACGTGGGCTTCTTGAGATGTATCTTGGATTCCACTTTAATGTAATAACAAGGCATGACAAGGCAATGGGCAATGGTTGGTTCGTAGTGACAAGGCAATGGTCCGACAATTCAGGATGTTCCAAGCCACCCATAGCCACCCTAAAGCCCAAGCTCTGATGACACGCGGAACGGATTTGCACCTGCACAGATTCCCGCCAGGGTCGCTGCACGGCTTCTTTGTCCTTGCCTTTCATGACATCAATACCTGTCGCAGAGCACTGCCAATTCCTTTAACGCACACGTTTTTCAAAAAGCCACTACTGGCCTGTGGTGTTGCTAGTAATATTTGATACCTGCGACAGAGCCAAATAAGACTGTTTGTATAGTGTAAGCTGTGCCATACTTGGCCTGGTCGCAGGCCATGATGCATGTGAAGAGTCCGAAAATGATTGCAACGAAAAAAATGAGCACCTCAGATTCTGAAAGGGCTGTGTTTGGCAAAGCTACGCTGACTGGGTGCAACACACAGCAAAGCAAATCAGATTCACTTCTCACCTGCCAGGAATTAAGTCTGTCAGTGCAATTCCGACATTTCTCGTTTCCGATCTTTGTCAAAAGTGGTTGACCCCTAGAACCTAGAAAAATTGAATGCGGTTAAGGCGATTTCCCGGAAGCGGTCGCTCAAGAAGACTCAAGAATCCAAGTTCGCGTGATGAGGAAGCCCCAACCTGTGTCTCTGAATACTTCTTCAACTCTTCAAGCCACTCTGCTGCAGCTGCAGGGTCCTGAACCCGTCAAAGCAAACGAAGAGAAACTAGAGACAAATCAAAAAAATATGTAGCTTAAATATAGAATAAAAATAATGGTATTTGAATGTATTTGATAATGAAGCAACTGGTGCACACCGGCTGCCCATTTTTGCGTCCCTTCGGTTCGCGTCCTTCTTCGCCAGAAAGGCCGACGGTTTTCGTGGCCGTCGTGGCATGGACACCGCTGAGTCGGCGAAATAAGCTCCAAGGCTCAAAGCCGCTGCAACGCATTGGAGGGACGTGTAGAAGAGAAACAAAAGAAAGTGTTTCCTTAGACGCCATCAGCAATTGCTATTAGGTTGGAGGCCATCCCTAGTAAGTTGGAGGGCATCGCTAGTAGGTTAGCAACAGAGTGTTTCCTTAGACTCGACGTGTGGAACCGGAACCAGAGTTCTGAAGATGTCCATGGATGTGATCCATGTTGTGATCAGAACGCTATTAGAAACAAGTGCCACGCTACTAGGAACAAGTGCATCGCTAGTAGTAACAAGTGCCTTACTAGTAGTAACAAGAAGCTAGTAGAAACAAGTGCCACGCTAGTAGTAACAGGTGCCTTACTAGTAGTAACAAGGACGCTATTAGAGTTAAGATGTCCATGGATGTGATCCATGTTGTGATCTTCAACTTGATCTTCATTCAACATCAAATCATGGCACGGTGTCCACACCATGGTGATGCCAAGTCTCTGGTTTTTGGCACCAACACAATTGTTCCTCGGTGTCAACTTGCAAGCACAAGTCATTGGTCGCAAGTAGTGAGAACTGAGTTGCACCAGCCTCATGTCACCTTGCATGATCTTGGATCCTGGCACCCATGGACAGTGGTGATCCATCTTCCTGGCTTCACAGAAACCATTTTTTTGACTCGGCATTCTGCAGGGGCATGACAATACTCTGCTGTCTCTGCTGTTGGCTTGACTGGTTGACCGCACCAATACTCCCTGCTCGGCTTCGCAACATGCCATGCCGGTGGGTCATGATGCATCGCCGGCAAGTGCTACCTGAGCGAGCATAGCCATATTCTCATATGGCCTTATGATGCAACGCCATACAACTTGGTGTTTTCACATGTTTTCACCAAGGCACAGTGGTGGGCACGCGCAGGCTTTGGCGCTCTGCACCTTGGTCAAAGTGCAAAACTCTCACCTTGGAGTAATGAAGCAAGTCGGTGAGGACAGCACTTTGTGCAGTGCCTATCACCATCTGCATACTCGACATCCAGTGGACATGCTCCAGGGTCTGTCAGCATACATGCCTCAGGCAACTGAAGTTTCCAATTATATAAGTGCCGCAGGGTCTCATCCTGCTCAGAATGCATAAACAGCCTGTGACTGCAGTGCCCAGGCCCCGAGAGATTCCCACTCTTTCAGCCAGAGCACCAGATGTGACCATATGCTGAGAACAAAGAGCCCCTCATAGCCTGCACGATTCGATGCAAAGCTTCGGGTCGTGCAGGTCTCATATCCCATGCAGGTCTCCCGCCTATCGTAAAAGCAAACTGAAAAGACTCCCCCAAGGGCCAACGCCCTAGTCTCAGCACTGTGACGTTGGAGACCTTCAAACAGCCGTGCTTTGAGAGGCCTCTGGTGGTACTTATCCAGACTGCCGAATTACTGAGGCCCACTCAAAAAGAAGTGTGTACCTCAAGGTCGCGTTTGTCAAGTCGGAACAAAGGCGTCAGATTGATTGCTTGCATTTCTGCTTGCATTTCTGCTTGCATTGCGCTTACGCAGCAGCGTCGCCTTTCGCAAAGGTTGTTTCTCCTACGAGCTGGCTTATGCAATTGTGATGGCCCATACAGCCCATACATTTGCACCCGAATCAGAAGAGTAGCGTGCATGTCTTTTTCCACAATTCAATCCAGGCGGACCTGAATCTTATCCAAGACACGCAATGCACAAGCACACTATTCCTCAGTCACATGATGTCACATGGGTCGGATGAACAAAGACTGTGATGACTCAGGCTGAATCCTGCAGAGTGCCTTTAAAAAAACAAAAAAAATCTCAGAGTTTCAAGTTTCAAGGCCGTCAAATCCTAGATTCCGCAGCCATCACAAATACACCAAATCTTGGCTGGCTCGTAGGGGCGCGATGCTGGTCGCCTCAACCACGTTCGTTTGCCGGGGAGGAGATTACGTGTGGGTCGTTTTTCAAAGATGTTCATACCAAATTTGAAAAATTGGTATGTGCAGCAGTTACTCCATGCTCTTAACGAACACCAATTCTTGCAGCAGTGTGGCTCGACCGGCATTTGCATCTCCATCGCCTTCCCAAGTGGTTTGAGCAGCCATCGACGTAGACAGTTTTCAAACACATCGTTGCTACCAAAGGAAAGCGGAGTGACTTGCTTATTGATGGAGCCCTCAGTCCCTCAGAGGCTGTATGAGTGACTTGCTTCTCAAGGATGTCTTTCGGGAAAGTCCTGTGGCATCTCAGTCCAGCCTTGGTCGATGGTGGCCTGGAGCTGGAACTGGAGCTGGAGCTGGCCATCGCCATTCTGGAGAGCGAGCGACTTCTTTGGTTTCTAGTTTATATATAGTTGTCGGTTCCAGTGGTGTCTGTGGCTGCTCTGTGTGCAAATGCAAACCTAAAGGCACAGAGAAGGAACCATCTGGAATCATAGTGCCAAAGAGTAGTCCAAATAAGCAGCTTGCTGGGCAGTCTTGTCCAAGATTCAAGATCGTTTCTTGTGTTTGGAATTATATAGCGCAGTCAAGTTATGTCAAGTTCGAGCAAAAGCTGAAGCTGGCCACAACAGAAAATGTTAGAGCTCTGGCAGCGTGGATTGCTTCAATGAAGACAACGGTTCGCCAAGCCAGTGTCATGGGCCATATCCAGGGCGTAGTTTAGCAGTGGAAAACGTCCCCCCACCCGCTAAAGACATACCTTACCTGTATATGGCTGACTCCGTTCCTGTAACAGAGTTTTCTATGTTGGAGGCCATCTGCAACATCCTTCCTGTGAGCTCACCAGCTCCATTCCCTGAGACCATGGGAGTCATGCAGTCTGCCTTGCATGCTGCATCCATCTTAGCCTCAGCTGTGGTCTACCCCCGTCTGTCCCAGCCACTTCAATAAGGTCATTGGTTTTCGCCGATGAGCTCAGGCATTGGCTGCTCTTGTGTCCAATATATCGCTCAAAGTTTGAGTGGTGCTGCTCCATTCAGCAACCAGTATGTACATAGAAACACAGACTGCACCCAAATCCCTGGCTTGGAAGAAGGCTCACTTGAACGCATCTCCGGCTCAATTGCAGTTGAAGAATGGATACCTTGGCTTCACCTGACGGTACTTGAGCAACAAACATCTGATGCATGGCTTCAATATGGTTTCTCTGTGGGCCTAATTTGCAATGAACTCTACATACATCTACCTACATACGTACGTACATACATACATGCATTGCATTGCACTTCATTGCATTACATTACATTACATACATACACTCACACACACTTATGGATATGCGTACTGACTGACAGCGGTGCCACACGCCAGCCTAAGAAACCCAAATCCTGAAAGGTCCAGGAAAGTCCTAAAGGGGCCTACGTTGGACTGGATAGGCAAATCGGCTCCAGTCCCCCTACTTGAACCAAACCGAAAACAATTCGAAAGAATCCCTGTGACTACAAGGTGTACACACACACGCCTCCCCAAAGGGAGGCAAATTTTAAGCGCCAAGCCGGAAGGTTGGGTGAGACTAGCTAAATTGGCGAAGTTCACGATAAGTCTGATAAGCTGTCAGAGGTAGTCGAGGTTGACAAATAGCATCATCGTGTAGGCGAGAGGCGACAGTATGTAGAGGTCGGTAGGGAAAAGGAGTGGAATCTCGTGGATACTCATTGGCGATTCCAAGAGGACGAATCCTTCGGGAGTTGACATAGTAAAGAGCGAGGTCCTCAAGTGTGCAGGTGTGCGGGGCTTCCCATACACGCGAGTCACCGGCAGAAGGCAGGGCCATCCAGAATGCTGTACGCCGCTGTCCCAAACGGGAGTAGATCATATCTTTGAGATCATCGACCAGTACTCCTTGGTTTCAAGTTGGAGGGTGTCGAGGGTCACGGTGATATAATTGAGCGGTTGGTAAACGAGGAGGATGTCCAATTCGAACCGGACGGTGGAAAGATTGGGAACTTGATCCAGGGACTCGAACGGTTGACGGACGTCTCTCCATGTAGTGGGTATCAAAGGAGTCAAAGGTTCGGGAACACGAAGTCCGGGTGAAGAGATCATCGTGGACATGGGAGATAAATGAAAACACTGTCGGGAGGAGCCAATGGCTGCGGAGAGGTAATGTAATGAAGAGGGCACGGAATGAAAAGGTGACAAAAGGACAAAGGAGAAAGGAGAGTGCAGGATTATTTTTCTTTTTCAAGCTGAGAATGGTAGAGTCTATGGTACAGGGGAAGCTCGTACGGCCTCAACCCAAGGGAAGGGGCAGCTCTGATGGCAATCAATCGTGTGTCCCAGCAGTTGGTGGGAATGGAGGCGCAAGCGTGTTCTGGGGTGATGTAGACGAAGAACTCAGTGACATAGATCCCGAATCCGGAACGGGGACTTCTGTCCCAGTAGCGGCTGGAGTGAACGGCAGTTCTTGATCGGTGGGGCCGGATGGAGCCTCAGTAGGGAGGTCTGGATTGAGAGGAGGATCCTGTTGGTTGAGTGCTTGACTGAGTTCGTCCTGATAGGAGGTCAAGGTGCGCACAAGGCCTTGAATGAGCTGTTGTTGTTGAGGAGCGGGGAGATGCCGCAATCCTGGTGATTGAGAAACGTCTAGCTGGTAGAAATCCTGAAAAAGGTTCTCCAGCAAGTATTCCACGCGAGTGTGTTCGACGTTGTCGACAGCTTGGCGTTTTCGTCCCCGGCGATGAGCAGCGGGAGTGGAGCTCTGGGTATATACAAAAAAAGTGTGTGTATATATATATATATACACTATATACAGTACACGCATGTACACGCCATTTACCATGATCCCAGACGTGAAAACCCAGCCCCCGCCTGCCCATTTGTCACAGGAACCTGCTCATCCTTGCTCGCGGAATCAAACCTAGGCCAATCAAGGATCATGAATTTTGTGGGATACAATCATATATATATATACATCCTCTCGTCTCAGAGGTAGATCTGAGGTTCACACCAATAAGGCTTTTCACTCACTGTGGTCTCTTTCGACGCCATGCCCCAAACTGATCGGGCATGCCTCAAGAAAGGATGCTTTTCGTTGCGGCTCTCTTCGACACGCGTTGGCTGTCAAGGACTCATGCAGGAGGTATGAACAAAGAAGCTTGGAGGCCCTACAAAGTTTGCCCTTGCTTTTTGCTGACATGGCTCTCGTGTCAAACGAGGACTTCACTTCACAATTTTCACCGGGCTTTCTATGTTGGAGGCCATCGCTAGTAGGTTGAGGCCATCGTCGCTTTCAGGTTGGAGGCCATCGCAGGTTGGTTGGAGGCCATTGCTATTAGTACCGAAGCTGACCCACCTTGACCACCTACACAGCAAGTCGCACAGGGCACTGAGATGCGCACCCTTGATGCCTCTCCGAACATTGAATCGAATCCAAGTCTTCTCTCAGTCACAGGAAGAGAAACGGACAAAGCCTGCCTGAGATCACCCCAGATTTGGGGCTCCTGTACCTCTGGATTCTTGTCCTCAGTTTAGCCCTTGGCAGCTTTCGAAGCTGCCAATAAGTCTAAGTGAAACAGCGAGTCATCAAGGTTCTTTTGTGAGTGCAGCTTGCCTCTTGAAGCCTCAGGACCCGACTGCTGAGGAAACGATGGTATTGATGCGCCTCACAAAAGTATCTCTGGAACAGGGAAAGGAGGCATTGAGTCTTGAATTGAAATGCCATATGGGTGGTAAGTGCCATCCAGGGCACGACATGGCAAATGTATCTCAACTCTTGATTTGAAGCTCAAAAGGTCGTCGAGGGTCGTGAATGGAAAGCGATCGCTGGATTTTATGGTGGCAAACGAACAATTAACCCGGCATCTACCTGTTATTGCGCGTGGGATTGTTTTAATAATCAGAAGGAAATCATGCCAGCATCGTCGCCATCTGTACAAGGCGTCTGGATTGCGCGAATTCGGCAGCAGCTGGGAGGTGGATCATACTGCGCAAGATCCTCGTTTGCCGCCCATCAGAAAACTCAGAATTTCTCCTGGGAGTTCTCACGCTGTCGGGAACTGATCGTAGCCGACCACTTGAACTGGAGGTGGCTGGTACTTCACTTTGGCCGAGATGTCAAGAAGGTCATCCACCTTTAGAGGTTCCTTCATAAAGTCAAACATGCTGTCTGCCAGGTTGCCAGTCTCAGCACACGCGCGGTATAGGGTTTCCAAGTCATCGATTGCAGCCAACACATCAGTCTCGCTAGGAACGCCTCCCTTGACCTCACTTGTGTTTTCGGATCAGGAGCAGGAGCAGGAGCAGGAGCATGCAGGGGGGTTGCCCCTTTGGATCCTTGTGCCCAAAGCACTGAGGCAGGACCGCAGGAGGAGATGGAAAGCAAAACAACATGGACCCCACGAACCCGAATGCACACACGCACTCGAAAACAAACGGCCAAACATTGTCAGACACTCTTGTGGGACAGTCTTGTGTGATACTTCTTGCAGGAGACACTCTTGTGGGAAACTCTTGCGGGACACTCTTGTGGGGCACTACTGTGGAAAACTCTTGTGGGGCTGGGTCGAAAGCCTCTTGGAACTGGTTGCGTATTCTTAGCATCCTTTCGCAACATGTTATCGCGGTCCTTTCGCGACCACAGTTTTCCCTTTCGCGAGCGTCACTATTTGCTCAGCCTTTCGTGGAACCCTTCGCCAAAGAAGTTAAAACGGTGTGAGCAGGAACGACCGGTCTTGGGAACCTGACCAAATGCGGCTGCTCAACTGTTTTCTGCTCTCGGGATGGTGAGACAGCGCAGGAAGCTGCTTACGCCTTCTCCCGTGCGCAACACTCAAATATGAACCCTCTCGTCCACTTGTCGTGAAACAACTGTACACACATGCAAGAACAAGAACACAAAGGCTGGTAGGGACAGTACCATTCGCACTCGCCCCTCAGCCGGCAGCTACATCTAGCTAGGTCCGGCTCTCACTCCAGCCCGCGCACGACCGGCCGCTGGGCGCCCCACACCGAGCTTTACCACTCCGTTTGGATGCATCCGGCAGGATGTCGTGCCCTTGCTCATTGAGCACGTCCTCGACCGCCTTGGGTCTTATAGCTTGCTGGAACTGCTCTTCCTCCAGCGAAAGTCCCGAACGCGTTGGTGATCCTGCGGCAGCGTCAACAATAGACACCCGGATCACCCGACTCACGATTGGACTTACTTGAAGTTGTCCAATTTGATGAGCCAACCACCATGTAGGCCTGCGGAGGCGAAAGCACCAAGCAGCTCTTGGCGCGCTGGATTCCTTTCAACCCTCCACACTGACCTGCCGTCTTCCTGGTAGGTCTTCGCGAGATTTCCTCCGCGCGCCATCTTAACTTCCATCAAATTCGGCAGTTGCATTTTGGTTCGGCTTTCGCGCGTTTGCCCTGCGTCTGCTAGGATCTGGATCCTTGCGTTGCGGTGGCCCAGCGTCCTCACTAGATCAGGCTGATCCAGCGAATAAGCGGTCAGGTAGACCACGGCATTCGGGCGACGGTCCAAAAGCTCCATCACCGCAGACTGTGAGGTACGGTCCTTCAAGTACTCGACCTCCGCTCGAGAAGGAACCAACCCCAGCGTTCACGCTTGATCGACGGCGGCATCGACGTGCCCGCACGTCCCTGAGTTGACGAAGCCCCCCGGTAAGCACAAGCTGACTGACGAGGTGTCGTCAACCTGATCCACACCACACGCTTTCCTTTGAGCCAGACACCTCCCAGGTTGTCTCAGGTTGTCTGACCATCAGGCTTCTATTCCAAAAGCTTGGCAGGGAATGAGTTCCCATGATAGGCTCAGACCAGCCTGTTGGCAACAAGAGCTGCCAAGGAAGCGCAGCGCGATTCTCAAGGCTTAATACCGGTGACTTGAAGATCAGGCCCGTGGCTACTGATGCTGTCAAGCACCTCTTCAGCTCCTCCAGGCGAGCGGCGCCAAACTTGCAGCTACCAACACCTTGACCACCAGGTCAAATGAGCCCATTCCCATTCAGGGCACACTGCATCTGGTTCAGCAACTTGACTTGCGGGGCAGAAAATGCCTCACGGTGGAAAGACCATTGACCCTCCGCGGCACCCTGTGCCCGCGGCGAGGTTGACGGTGAACAATCCCACACTGGCGCACCTTTTTTTTGTTGCGGCGCTTCTTCATCTGCTTGGCTTCAGGCATCTGGCTGAGCGTTTGTCGCACACGCCTGTCTCTTTCGGAGTCCGAGCTCTCATCATCCCCACGACGTCGACTGCGTAGGGTGGAGCACTGGCAACATTTGACCCGCGAGAGCAGTGTTCTCTCCCGCGTCTCTCACATTCCCACCTGCCAGCTGCAAGGGCAAGAAGAGTCGAGGACTCAGCCTTTCTCGCAGCCCGCTCTCGCCTCCTGATCTCGCGGTAGAGTTCGTCGGCCCAATCAGTAGAATTCCAGAAGCTGTCGTCGCACACGAACCAGTATTCATCTCCTGGCGCATTCACTGCGCCGCATATTTGCGAGGCAGACCCAAGACCCCCATTCGAAATGCACTGGCCTGAAGAAGACCTGTTCCTGCTCGAGGGTTCAGGCAAGGGTTTATCCGGACTTCTTGGCTACGAGGTGGTGAGTCCGGACTCAGTCCGGACGGGTGGCTGCCGGCTCCTCTCCTTCTTCGGCGCCATGCCCCCGGATCCTGGGCCTCGAACGACTCCTTCCGGCGTCGCCCCTCCGTTCATGATCCCGTCCGGCGACTCTTCTTCAGAATGAGACCGGCACTGCTTTTCCTTCAGGTTGGCATCCTTTAGGATCTTCCAAAAGTTTTCCGTCAATACTCCGCATTTCGCACGAGACTTCCTCCAAGAGTCACGCGTCAAACGCGCGCTTGATACTTTCCAAATGAGCATTCCGCAAGAGACCTCCAATAGTCAAGCGTCAAAGTCTCCAAATCAAGCGCTTTGTGCAAGCCTTCCTTCAAAGGTGAAGCGGGAAGTCTCATCAGAGCGGAAACATCAAGCAGCCCTGCCAAGCAGTTTCACAATCCCAGCCCCTCAAAACCACAGCCGCGCCCCAATTGCACAGCGACGTTCACCTCCACCAAGTCGCAACCTCACCACTCCCTGCGCCTGGCACGAAAATTCAACTTCGACGCCTCCAACACGCACAAAGCACTGCGCCCGCCACGAAAAGTAATGACATGACTCGACGTCTTCAGCAAAATTTGCACCAGACCACACGCTTAGAATGATTTCGACAAAATCACATTTTTTGAGACTTGTCACGAAAACACAGCTTCGAGGCAACAGCCTGAAACGCAAATCCCACTGTCACAGCAACGGGGGACTTCAGCAAAATAATCCTCCACACTTCATCATATTACATTTCACATCATTTCACGCTATTTCACACGAGTCTGCCACTTCATGCTTCCATCCAAAACCTCTTCCAAAAGCTTCCCGCACTATCACGGCCTTATCGATCACATTCCGCCGCTTGCGGATGATTGTGAACGGCAGCGAACGGTTGCGAACATGAAAGCAATGTCACGCGAACAATGCTCTACCCTCAGGCTTCCAAAGTTAAACGAGAACCCTTCGCTACTCATTCGGGAAAAAGCACGCAAGCCAGCAGCTCGGCCGTCACTTAACCTGACATGCTTGTACCATGATGCTCAGCCGACGCCTTGTGATCCACAAACCTTTTGGATGAACCAAAGCTTTCTGAGAAAATTGCAACAAGGACACAGTATTGTAAAGCACCACGGTCACTGTCACATGCTCCGAGGGATTTCGCTTGGGTGAGTTGACCGAAAGTCCTGGCCAGGTGTCGTACTCTGATCCACGGGACACCCGAGCTGCACTGCTGTGTCCCACGGGGCGTGCAGCATTCATATTGCGACTGCAGGATCTGAGAGTTTGGACCTTGGCTTCCAAGGCCTCCAAGGATGCTGACCATTCGTCAGACTCCGCAACTTCCACACTCGCCGCACCCCAACTCCCACCAGCAGCATAGGGAACAGACGGGGCGAAGATACTCCATGGGGATAGGCAGCCCGACCTGGCTTTCACTTTGGCCTGCTGCAAAGGGACTTGAATTGTCATAAGCACGTTGAACCTCTGCCCCATTGCTCTGATGCCAATCACACTGGAGGTTGCCTTTCCCCTTGCTAGTGCTTCTGCCCGCTCCTCCGCAGTTTCCTGCTGCGCCCCACCGACTTTGTGCAGGCTTTCTTCAGCCTCAAGCCAATAGCGATGGATCTTGCCACTTCCGTCTACAGCGTGATGAAATAGCTTTTTGGCTCCTCTTCCATCTTGTTGAACTGCCATACCTTGACTAGTGCAAAGAAGCACAAGATTCCGTGGGTCCGAGTCATCCATGGTGTTGTAATTGTAGGCTTCAGTCGCAAATTCCGACTTACCACTGCCAAACAGACCGAACATTGTAGGCTCTTGGACCGGAATGAATGTTGTCTGGAAGCGGATAGAACACTTGGCATCCAACGACGAGTCATAGAGGTTTGTGCCGCCTTCCAGCCCGGCATATCCTCCATATTGTCCCAACTGCTGAAGCACTGTCCGGAGCGTCACCGGTCTTGCCACGGCCCCACTGCCGGCCACCACGGCCACGTCCTCGGCCTTCACGACGCCCAGCTTTTCATTCCAATTGTCGCTGCGGACCGTGAACAAATTAGCACCGTTCCTGGAGTTTGAGGGAACACGAGAGCTGCTGATGTTCTGGGATTTCCCTCGACATGTTCACTCATGTGTTTTCTACTTGTATGTTTCTAGAAAATCCACAGCGACGTGTTGACGCAGCTGCAAAGGAATCCTTCATCCATACTGCCTTTCATCCATAATTACTGCCGTGGTGTTTATGCAAATTCAAACATCCAAGATTCAACCTGTTCATGTCACTATAGCACCAGGTTCATGCTGCTGCTGCTGCTGCTTGCCCCCCTTGTGAGACATCATGATGTCAGTAATTACAGTACTAACAATGGATCCTTTAGTGTTGCCCAAGTTGTGTGCACTTGTTTCGACATGGTGTCATCTTTTGTTCGCCGCCTTGGTCTTGTTGGGGCCTTCTGTGAAAGTGGTCACTTGAAAATACCCCCAAAGACTGTGGAACCCGACTTTTTGACTTTTCCGTTTAAGTCTACAGCCGGCTTGTTGGGTTCACGTTTTGGAATTGGCAGAATACGAGCATGCGCCCGTCTTTGTACTCATCACAAGCCCATTTCTACCATCAGAAGCCTTAAGTGGTTGACACTAAAGAGATCATTCTGAGTAAATCTAGGAATCCTTCCAGGCAAATGAGTCTTCAGCGAGAGCGTTTGAACCTTAGTTTTCTTCAAGCCTAAGCTTACCTTCTCCTCCTAGTTTTGCTAGCCATGGTACACGAGCCCTTAAGAGTAGCCTATGGGGCTTTGACAGCCCAGGCGGCCAAGTGTCTTACTCTTCAAATAGGTGTCGGTGATGTTGGCACCCCAGCAAGATAAGGAACCACCAACCGTCCCACGACTGACATCATCCCACGAGACCACCTGCCAAAAGTTTACACGGACTAGCCGCGAGGATTCGGATACGGTGCAAACAAAATCACCAACCGGCTTTTATCAAACAAGAAAAGTGCAAGCAGGGTAAGGCCATCAATCTCACACTCGCAGGCTGTGATGTTAGATTGCTCCAAAATGTATCGCATTTTACGAAACCCAAGACCAAATAAAAGTTTGGAGCTTGAAATGCTGAGCGGAGAAACACTAGAACGCTCACCTTGCAGCTGTAGCCTGCATAATGGCCGCCTTTGGAACGGCACACTGAATTGATGGTGTCCATGACTTGGCTGACGGCCATGGTTGGTGGGCTATGGGAAACGAACTAACAGAATTTCTGTAAAGCGGCTGCGGAAGATTCGTCTCCAAGTAGGTGTCTTCCCTTTCGGTCCAAGTTCAATCTTGCTTCAAAGCGAGACAAGCAATGGAATTCTGCAACACTGTAGACATCTGAATCTGTAGACTGTATTGAGCTGTATTGTTTTGCATCTCTATTTGACCGCCTTTGTGACGATTCTGTACATGGACATCAACCTTTGGTATGGACACGGAATTGTGTCCCACCGACCGGCCACGAGTACGGCTCTAATTCCAAGTTTGCACGAAGGCGAATTCGAGGACTATGCCGCAGGTGTTTGATGAGCTCGGACTCTACGTTCTTATTTCATGTCAGATTCAATCAGTTTGGCATCGTCGACGCTTTCAAGCTCTGCCATCTGGAGCAGATTTCAGTGCACCACTTTGAGCAGCGTTGATTCCACTCACTGCTTTGAACGCTGCTTGACCGAAAATCTGCCATATCCTACGTTGTGGACACTGCCTTTGGCGTCAATTGCAGGAAGAGGATCACATCGGGAGCTCCTGCGAATCATCCAACTGTTCTTCTCCAATTCTTTGAATGAAAAAAGGATTAAAAGGAATGAAAGTCCACAATGTCAGCTACCCAAGTCCCCGCTTCGTCGTCATCGAACTCGTCATCGTAAAACTCATCATCGGATGAGTCAACCGCCGGCTTTGGCCCTCACAAGCTTCGAGAGGGTCGGATGTACAGAGGGTCGTGGTTGGTCTTTTTGCAACGTCTCAGACGTCTTAAAGAGTTTTGTTCCGTTCGTAGCGTCCTTGTTTCTAGTAGTAAGGCCAAAGGTCTAAGTCATTCATCATAAGAAATCATAAGAAATCTTCAGTCCAGACTTAGGAGATTAGAAGTCACTGTGGCCTCTGTGGCCTTTCCTACTGTGACTCCTCTGGCCAACGTGCTTTCATCCTTGCGATGAATCATACACAAGCTACTCCCAACATAGCAGGACCTAGTAGGACACAACAAAGCCGTGCCTGCTTGCTTGCTCGGCAAAGAGCTGGAAATGGGTGCCAACCTAGCTCTAAACAGGCCAGTGATCTCTCTCCAGATCGCACTGCAGAAGAAACGCACCCTGGCCCATACAGCAAAGAAAAAGAGTGTCCAGCAAGTTTCCTGTATAGGGCAGCTTGATGAGTTATTGTTGATTGCTGGCAAGGTACTTCGCTGGGCTTTTGGAGCTTCCTGCCAGTTCTGCTCGGAAGCAACCATGCATCCAATTTGAGAGCTTTGACAATTAAAGCCCAAGTGTATCGCCTGCTTGCTTTTAAAGAAAACACAATCTCAGTCTCTTATCCGCCTAGCAATGAACGGGAGGCTGCCTAGGCTCCCAAGCGAAACAGCGGCGCCAGGGTAAGTAATGTGACATCCTACACAGGTGCTACAGTACGCTGCCACTTTCAAAGCAAAGGCATACGACTTAGGTCAAATACGGCGTCAGCGGCTGCCTTCTTCATTTCCCGCTCGATGTCCTGGAGTCCGAAGACTGGGACAAGTTGGTTGACACTAAAAGAACTGAAGATCACTGTAATTGCAGCAAATAGTGTGCAAATGGTGTGCTCAGTGAGTGTCGGTCACCGTTGCAAATCATGGCGCTGGTGGTTTTGCAATGGTGGCCGACACTCATCACTGAGTACACTGAGTACACCATTTGCACACTATTTGCACACTATTTGCACTGTGCAGGCCAAAGCAGTCCGAATTGTCATCATCTTCAGAGTCCCTGTAGTTTGAGAACGATCACCAAAAGCTGCTTGAACATGCTTGAGACAGAATACATATCCGTTTGAAGTGCTGTGGCAGTTGGAGACCTGAGGCTCCAACCCGAATTGTCGAGCAATTTTGGATTTCGGCAACGGCATGGACTGACATGTAGAACTGCTGAGCAATCAAATAGAGCGTTTCCGTGTGCAAACCCAAAAAGGAAATGAACAACCTAAGACTAATTCAAAGGTTCAATGACAGAGTCTCTGACATGAGGAATAAGAGCAAACTTGATCAAACTTGCATGAGGCAACTGCACATGCCTTTGGCTGTTGCTTTGGTTGCTTTGGAGGTTCATCCTCTTCATCCTCACTGGATTCACCTTGGTGATGTCTATGGACGAACTGTTAGCAAAAAAAAATGGCAATGACTTTGGGTCCCTTGCATAGCAAAAAACTCTTGCTCATGTCATGTCGTCATCCAGCCAAATCATTAAGCAGCAAGCCCAGCTGCTTCTGAAGTTGCTTCTTCGCCTGTCACACAAGTGTCACAAGCTCTGCTTCAGAGAGTTCGGAGCTTCGAAGCCTCTTTCGAATTGAAGGGTTTCGGACTCCACCGATCAACTCGATTTCGATGTACTTTTTCGTCGCATGATCCTTGGATATCCGTGGATCAAAGATTACCCATCACTGACTTTCGAGCCAGCTTGGAACGCATGCTTGCCACTTTATTGGCATTTGGATTGATGGTGTGTGCCTTCGCCCCACCACGCCAATGAGGCACTGGCCGCACAAAGAATGATAGGTTAGCCAACATGGCGCCATTGGTGGTGCTAGTGACCTCTGAAGGCCAGTCAATGGGAAAATCAGCCTTTGCACCTTTGTCTGGAAACTTGGCATCGCCGGAGGAGTCAGGAAACTTGCCAACTCCTTGTGGCACCAGAAGGGTCTTTCGGGCTTGTGCCGCACGCTCATCCGCCCGGTTGGCATGGTCTGCCAGTTCTTGTGGCTCTCGGGCATCCACTTGCAACACACGCACTTGAGGGTCAAAGGCTTCCATGACAAGACTCAGTACCGAAGATTTCAGCACTGCATAGCGTGAGTCATCGCGCATGCGTGTAAAAGGATCCCTAGACATCCTGTCAGGACACCAGTGGACAAAGACCAGGTCATCCTGTGTGTACAAAGCAAAGTAGCAAGAGGTAGCAGGCAGCTCGGTCTTTGCAAGCTGAGCAGGACTCCTGCATTCGATGACCTTGGCTTCTATCACAGGAGCACTGAGCATTGAGGGGGTGGCCGATTGCTCTGCAATGGTGGGCATAGTGACGAGACGCTTCAATGAGAGACGCCCAGAGAAGACCAACCTCAAACCTCAGCTGAATCAAGGGCGAACATATGAGTGAAGATTTGTTCCAAATCTGTCCTCGCCCTGCCCAAATGTTGACCAACCTAACAAGCTGTGTTTTGCAACTTAGTATTGAATTTTGAATTGAAAAAGTGTTGTGGCTCTCACAGCAACAGCATTCTTCTCTGCTTGCCAATCTCCGCAATAAGCCTTGTGCTGCTTGGGAAATCCGCACTGGCCCTTCCATCGTCACAGTCGAACGCGGATAGGCCCCATCCACTGTTGACTCCGGTCGGTCACTGTCTATGGGCCTCGGCCTCAGTGCTGCAGCTGCCGTAGACCACACCAGCTGTGAAGTTTGTCGCAGTAAAAGTTCACAAAGGAAGTATGGTTGGGGCACCAAGTCCACCAACAGACCTCGGCTTCGAACATACCTCACACGATCCACCTCTGGTACCACATCCGGAAGCCAGGCAAGAAGAAGCCACCGACCTCCATCAATGTTCTCATTGAGATCAGCACGGAAGAGCAAAAAACTCGGTCTGTCCGGCTCCAAAAGACTTCGGATGCAGCGCTGAAACTCCTTGTCCAAGCTTTGCCCTTCATCTGGGGCTGAGTTGGCAAACGCCAGCGTGTAGCTCGAGTGACTCGTTTCACTCGAGTCCATCGGCAAAGCTCGTTTGGTCAGAATCGCCTTCACACATCGCAAAGAACGTGCCCTTGCTGAGCGCACAGTGTTCCGCAACTGGCTGTCCACTACGTCGGCTGCGGCCATGGCAAAAACCGGGAATGGCTGAGGAGGTGAGAGAAACTAGTAAGGTTTGTGTCCTGGTCGTCGTGCTCTTAGCAGCTCCATTGCAAGCTTCATACCGTACAAATCAAGACCAGCGCAAAAGTGGTGTTCCTTTTTGTGGGTGGAAACCAACAACCACGATACAAGTTGCAGCCATACCACATGAGTTCAAGCTCAATGGTTGTCCATTTACTGCCCCAATGAAATGAGTGAATATGACACTGCATGCTAACCACTCAACAACTTTGTCACTGTGGCTCTGAGCAGGAAGTTGATGTGCCGAGTGTGTCTCTCTCGGGGAACCTGTGAGTTCTATATAAAATAACACACCCTCACAGGCTGAACATTGGTGTAAAACCAATTGTAGCAGCACGATAACATGACTTGATGTTGAAGAGCACATATAGGAAGCCTTGATATGCGTCCTTGAATGTATATATATATAGTATACACAAAAATTGTAAAATATGTTGTGACACCATCACCATGCCAGTCTAAAAGTTTTGGCTTTGACTGCTTTTGTGCGCTGGGCCTCAGCATCAGCAGTCGTGACGGTTGGCTTCGGGGGCGCACTCTTCACCAGAGGTGTTTTAGAAATCCTGCAGGAGATTCAGTCATGAGACACGAGATATCGCAAACGAATTCCTAAAGGAATATATCGTCTATATATATATATCAAGCAAAATGGCCGTTCAATGCCTTAAAGAATCTTCAACTCTATCCCTGAACCTGTTCTAGAAAGCCTTTACCCAAAAACCTGCTATAAGTTGAGTGTGGGTAAAAATCTAGGAGCCAAATCATTAGTGTGAGTGCTTCTTCAAGGAAGCTTCCCCTCGCCCTGAGGCGGGGGGAGCTTCCTTGAAGAAGTGTGAGCTATCCTGCATCCATGTCTAGTAGCTTACTCCCTTGTCCAATTTAGTAGGCGCCTACTAAGTAGGAGGTCGGGGCTCTCGGACGAAAAAACGCGTTTTGCTCGTTCACTGTGACCTCGGAGAGTCGCCGCTGCTTTCATCCTCATCGACATCCATCGTTCCCTCCACCGTCGTTCCAGCTGCCTTGTACAGCACAAGAAAGGCCACCGCTGGGCCGTTCCAAAAAAAAGAAACCAGCTCCGGCCTCCATCAAGGCTTGTCCGGCTAGAGATGCCATTCCAAGGGCCTCAGCTCCAACTCGGATGGAGGTGTCACACCTTTGTGGATTTGCTTGTCCAGTTTTGTAAGAATGCCTCATACTCATTCTTACCATTCATATTCCAATCATACCATATCTGAGGCGCCGGCAGAGGTGGCAGTTGCTGGAGTGACTCTCTCAGCACCCTGCCCCAACTCATCACTCCACTCAGGAAAAGCAGCTGGATTGAGTTCGAGCAATGTGCATGCCTTGGCCTGCTCCGGGCCGCCTGCTGCCTGCACAGGGCCAAAAGCAATTCACCTGCCCAGCAAGGTGCATCGTTCCGGTGCCTCCATCAACGTCTGGCCAGCTAGGGCTGCCATGGCCAGGCCCTGGGAAGCCGGCGAGCGGACTTTGTCCAAAACTAAAACCAGCATTTTGCAACTTCAAGTGGCTGAAACTTTAGGAGCGGATTAGAGAATCCGTGCAATGACGCAGGCGTTCTTGTAGTTTGACCCGGTAGCCGCAGGTGTAGCCGCAGTACAAATAGAAGTGCATGTGGTAGGGTATCTAGAGGATGCACGGAGCGATTCTTGACGTTTCCTCCGCAAACACTTGTACTTAGTTGGAGCGGAACGAAGTACGACAAACATCCCCGACAAAACAGAAGTTATGCAGCCATGTACAGCCATGTAGTCAATGTAATGAGGCCATCTGTTCACAAAAGCTGTACTCTGCGTACCCGCAAGGCTAGCAGCTTCAACTCTGCTGATTTTGCAATAGCCGCTGGCCCTTTCCTTTCTCGTCGCCTGCTTTACCCTTGTTTTTTGCCTTTTTCTTTGCTCTTGCGTTCACCTTTGAGGCAGCTGTCAACGTCCATCGGTTCAAAGTTCGAACTGTTGCTCAATGGACATTCATGCTTGCTCCGTGATACTCAACAGTCCCTGAAGCGTGTGATTTGCCTTGGTTTGAGTTGTTGATGTCTTTGCACGAGGCTACAAAAAAGGGCTGATAACAACGAGCCAGCAAAGAGGACGAAACAAGCACAGCCAGGAAAACCGACAGCAGAGGCAGGAACGTACTTCAGTACTTCAATACCTCATACACTTTTTGGATTATGTTGGATCTACTGGCCTACACTGCTGATCAGCTTGTGTGACGGCACTCTTTTCACTGTATCTTGAGATCTGGCACAAGGCCAGGCCCAACTGTGAATTTTGGTATGCAAATGGTATTTTCATGTGTAGACTATGCACGGAGGACTAACGCGTCTTGACATCTCTCCCTCGGTCACTGCACTTCTGTCAGTTCTGAGTCCCACACACCCTTGTGAGAGCTTGAAGCTGCAGCCTAGAGTGGAACAAGCTATGTCTACTTAGACGTGATGTCCAAGCAACTTTGCAGTGGTTAGGGGAGGAAGAATAACCTGCCCCCACCAGGTCAAAAGGTCGAACTAAATCATGTGAAACCACCCCTTGATCAATGTGGAGGATCCCTCAGACGAAATCCCAGATCCCTCAGACGCAATCTCTTTTCATGAGGGATTCCAAAGACTATATAAGAGGGCTAGGCATGGGTGAAATCAAAGGTTAAGGGGCCTGCAGAAAGAAAGAAACAATGCGGATACAAAAAATGGGCCAAATGGATTTTGTGGAGCAGGGTTCCGAGCACTAAAACATGTGGGAAACTATATGGTGTTTTTGTGTCAGGCGGTGTTAAGGTTATAGTATTGCAGGAAAGAGTTTGGCCACACCAATGGGGGAGGTCAGGACCTTGACAGCGTACGCACGCAAACGAGGTGGCGCCTTCGATTCATGCTTGCCAAGGTGTTTCCTCGGCGAAAGAGGATCGCATGTGTCACACGTTTCAATAGGAGAAGAGACACCATAGTAACACGAAACGAATGGCCAATGATCAACCAAGGTCATCGCACTTGTTCCAGGATCGTGAGCTCTGCCCCATCTTGCCTGGATGCAACAAATCGGACGTTCAAGTGCGCACATCCATCGTTTGGCAATCTTTCTCAAACCCTACAGCCCAATGGTGTTTCTACGCCCCGGAAGAATATCGGTCTATTGTTTGACCACACACGACAAATAACAGAATTAGATTCAGCTGGGCCAGCCGCCAGCTTGTTTCGATCAAGTAAAAAAATGTCATGAATCATGTCGAATCTTGATCTTGACCATTTTAGACCTCCATTGGGTCCATGGCTAACATCTAAAAGGTGTAGCAAGAAATTGCCAGAAACTGTCTGCTCTCATACACGAGACCATTCCAGAACCCGGTGACGGGGAAGACCCTTTGGTCGTACGTGAGGTTTCTTTTTGACTGTTTGTAGCATCTGATTGCAACTTGCAGGTGGGCTCATCCCGAAAGATTAGGCAATTCCAGAACCCACCAAAAGCTTCTTCCACTTGAGCAGCCGGACACATGGAGCTTGCTGACCTGGCTGCACCAGCGCAGCAATGCGGGGACCGTTTGCTTGGTGTTTTCCAGGGGAATCCCCCTTCGCCTCCTTGAAGCTGTCCGGTGGAGCTGGAGGAAGAGAGGGCCGCGTTTGAGGGATGGTACCGACACTTTGACCTCAGCCATCTGCGCTGCAGGAAACCTCCAACCAAGAACAAATCAAACAGTTTCTTAGGACTCCACCACAGGATTCACCAGACTCCAAAGGTGCAGCACACAGAGCCTCGAAGGTCACCAACCTCACATCATGGCCAAGCCCAGACTGGCAGACTTGGATGCTTCGCTATGACATGCTGCGACTCATGATGACCCCATAATCTGCCATCACCAGCTTTGCAAGCTGGGTATCCTGAAAAAAAGAGTGATCACACCAAAAGGATCCGAATGATCGCATGATGAACTGTCTGGAATCTGGAACGACCCTTTAAAGCCTTTGGATGTGAAATTTCGACACGGACCCGTCTTAGCGGCTTACCTTGTGGCCGGATTCTCAGCAGACGGTCTTGGAGGTGGATCCTGCGAGTGTCAACACTAAGCTTGTCATTATTATTGGTTTGAAGGATTCTTCTTGGAAGGCGAAGGGAGGTTGTTTGCAGCTTGCAGTCACGTGGCAAATCCTCAAGCTCAACTTCCACGTGTGCCACGTTCTCCAAGCCCATGATTCTCCTTGGTTTGTTGGCCCTTCCTATCCTATCCTTCGTGTCTGCATGCATTTCAACTTGACTTCTCACTATGGGGCAGGCCAGTTGCATTTCCCCACTTTGCCGGAGAAGTCATAGATTGCATTCCAAAGGTTTACTTCCTGGGCCGAATGAGAGTTAAGCCACAACCATGACATAATACATCAAGGCCACGACTGGATTGAAGCCGAACCGGTTGAAGTGTGCCTGGCACAAACAGGTCCCCCCGTCGCCCGTGTTTGAATTAAGTCAGCTAAGCTGCTATTCGTTCGGTCTTCTTATTGCTGAATTGCTTAGCTCTTCGGAACCAAAGAGATTCGAAAAGATCCACTCATTCTATCCTAAGAACTCTCCGAAGTTTTTCCCCAGCTATTTTCGGGGGCCTTGGCACTGGGATAGCTGGCACTCCAGGGTGCAAAAGCCTGGGACAAGTACATGTCTCCAATAGGCGGAGCGCACTGGACGAAGGAAGTGCGAGGAACTGAAGCTGCTTTCCTCATACGTTCCTCACACATTTTGGGGACGGATCCTGTCACAAGTCAAAAACGTTTAAAAACCAAATCCTCATACAAACAAACATGTTTGTCTCATTTGTCTTGCAAAGCTGTGCGCCGAACCAAATCCTCTGAGGCCTCGATCACAGGTTCTGTCCTTGGCATCGCACATGGCTGTGCTTTGGCCACATGGACTTGACCTGAATGGCCTGAATGGAAAGGAGTTCAAAGAACATGGTTGGATCCTCTTGGCGTATGTATGAAAGGACATGTCAGGATCCTTGGATGTTTTCCTTTTATGTGGGAGGTCGGAGATGTTCCCTTGATCCTGTATAAGTATGACGTCCTTCGTAAGTACCCTGTTGAAAAACCTTGTAGCTCAGTTCCTCACTTGGAGTAGAGAAAGAAGCTGCAGCGCTTGCAGCCTCTGGTGCGCAGCTGCTGAGCTGCAATCCTCAGCTCGCAGCGGCGATATGGACAAACAATGTGCACCAAAGATCACCAAAGAGCTTCCTGGACCTGTTTAAGTTCCAGGAAGTGTCCTTCCAGATTTTCGACAACACAACTGGAAGAATAAAAAAACAGAAATCAAAAAAAACACGTCAGTTTCTTGGAACGTTCGATCTCTTAGGCTTGGGCCAAAAGACACAATCCTCACCTGGTGAAAAAAGCTCCGGTCGTGAAACTATTGAAAGAAGGGGCATGGTGGATTTGAACGCAGCCCAGCAGCAGTCCCGAACGAATACGGAGGTTTCGCAAGGACCTGAAAGCCAAAGCCATTCCAAACCAGGAAAGGAATGCTTGAGTATCTTACAAGCATTTATGCCGCTGTCCCTTCCACCTTGCCACACTCGGGACGAAACCGATAAGCATAGCGCACCGCTTGCCTCATGCCCGTGACCAAAAAGCCGACTGACTATTTTTGCGAGCTTCTTTTTGCTGTGTCACTCAGCTCGAGGCATTCGTCAACAAAAATGGTATTGGTCACTTCACACACATACACCTGTCTCTCTGAACAGCCACAGCTTGAAGTCTCACACAAGCAAAGCGACCATTGCAATCCCAAGAGTAGATTGCAATGCACCCTTGGTTTGGTGAAGCCATAGGAGCATGATCTGCTTCTGTGGCCACTTTTCTGCCATACCAAACAATTCCCCTTATCTCTTAAACATGGAATCTGCAAGTCATTGACTCGTTCAAACGTGAAAGCCTGATGAGCCACTCGCTGTGATTGCCCCCCATTACCCCTTGTCCATCTTTTTGCAAGACCCGGTCAGCTATTCTAGCTGCAGCTGCAAAGGAACATGAAGCATTGTAAATCTACTTTGGAGCACGGTGCTTCGATCTGCAATAATCGTGGCAGCTTTCTGATCTTGCCATGTTCCAAAAACAGGCGCCTCGCAGTCATCGAGTTCCTCCACTTGCAAACTTTGAGGGCCACATGAACTCAACCTTTCCGGGAAAACACACAGGAAGTCAGAGAGTCAATCAAACTCCTATTTAAACAAGTGGTTGAGAAATTGAAATGTCGGAAATAGATGGAAATATTTATATATATATATATATAAACACGACCTCAGCTTATTTTCCCACGCGTTGCAGAATGTTTGTCTAGAATTCAACAAGGATATACTTCCTACGGACCTCTCGGGGCCCCGACTCTCTGTTCCCTCGCCAAACCGACAGGAACAGAGAGCCCCCCCTGTGCCCCCTAGGGCCGCATCAGCCAAACCCGATGCTCCCTAGGCTCAGGCACCTAATGAGAGGGAAACCCTTCCCGGACTCACTCCAGCCTCGATGGGAGGTTTCTCCGACTTCTCAACTCCGAGAAATCGACGTGCGCATGACAGAAAAACACAAACAATTCAACTTTCGACTCTTTCTGGCTTCACGTGCTTTGAGCAGTGAGCGAAAGGGAGGCAGTGGGAGGGCCTGTCGAGCCCAAAGCTACGTGGGATATACAACTGATTCGTGTTTAGTTATGGGGACAATCAACCAAACACGACCTCAGCTTATTTTCCCACGCGTTGCAGAATGTTTGTCTAGAATTCAACAAGGATATACTTCCTACGGACCTCTCGGGGCCCCGACTCTCTGTTCCCTCGCCAAACCGACAGGAACAGAGAGCCCCCCTGTGCCCCCTAGGGCCGCATCAGCCAAACCCGATGCTCCCTAGGCTCAGGCACCTAATGAGAGGGAAACCCTTCCCGGACTCACTCCAGCCTCGATGGGAGGTTTCTCCGACTTCTCAACTCCGAGAAATCGACGTGCGCATGACAGAAAAACACAAACAATTCAACTTTCGACTCTTTCTGGCTTTGGCTCCACGTCCCCCCTGACCTGGACCCCCCTTGAGGGGGTCCAGGCTCAAGGTTTGGGCTCCTGCGGTAGAGATTCACGTAAGGAATTAAAAACGAATTAGACAGAGACATGTCGGCCAACTGTGCTAGGCCGTCGTTGAGGTACACTCGAGCCGTACGTGCTGCGGCCCACCGGCCTTGCACGAGCAATTTATCGAAAGAACCGTGCTGGTTAAACCAGAACGTCGCGCCCCCTCTGCGCAAACTGTAAGGTCTTAAATGCAGGTCATTCAATTTGAGTGCCTCAGTGGCTTTGCTAAAAAGCGCTCGCCATGCATGTGGTTTGAGGGTTAAAAATTGGGAAGAAGTGGCACGTTGTTTCCATTTCCAAAGGTCTGGGAGGATGGACCGCTCATGCAGCGTCACACTCTCTGCAGCTCCTTGACGAGCTCCTCCCTTCGTCAGACCCAGCGAAAGCACCGCTGGCCCCTTGGGTCCAGGAATGAAAACATCCTTGGCTCGCAAACTCAGTAGTTCACCGGTGCGAAGTAGGCCATAAAAGGCAACTCGGAGGGACAAGCCAAATTCGGGGCAGCCATTGAAAATGGACCAGCCGCATAGAGCATCGAGGATCTGCACGGTCATGGGCGGTGCCCGATTAGGGATTTCAACGGTGGTCCACGCTTTGAGCAACCTCCAACTACCAGGTAGCTTCTTCTTCAGTGAAGGGTCTCGGTCTTGTAAAGCTGCAAGGGTGTTGTTAGCCACGGATCTGCCTTCTCCTGAGGCCCACAGATGCTCTAGATAGTCACTGACCAAGGCATCTAGTCGGTTCTGCTGCTTTGGGAGGGCCAAGCCCTCCCCTGCCATCCAGTCGAAGAAACGATTGAGACATTCTGTGTAGCGTTGCCTTGTACGGGGCTGCACGGTAAGCCCTTTGAGAGAACCTAGCTTGCTTCGAACCTTCTTGCGCTCTTGTTGGCTTTTTCCTTCCATTACTTTCGTGGTCTTCTTACCCATTTCTTGCGAAGAGGTCGGCGCGAGGGCCGATCGGCCGGGTTCTGGTGGGTATCCACGTACCCCCCAGACCCCAACAAGTCCTCCTGCCAACTGTAGCGCTCCGATTCGACACAATGTTCTCCTCAACCTTCGGCTCGATGATCTCCCCCTAGACAAGGCATGCAACACAACTAGAGAGTCCACCAGGTGCAGGAAACGACAATTGCACTCCTCAAGCTCTTTCAATCTCCACACAATGGCCGTCTTGACTGCACGCAACTCTAGTGCATTGATGTGCTCAACGTCTCCGGTCCAACGCCAACCTGCTACATCTTTCCACCGCCAGAGCTTACTGGGGATGGACGCCCGCAAACGATGATAGCGAGCTGGGAGATCTGATCCCAGTTGAAGCAGGATGTCCTCTCCCTTGACCGACACTTGTCCCAGCAGCCGCGTGACCAGATTCAACTGTGAGCTGCCTGCCTTCGTAGTTTGACGCACCGGGGGTCTCATCAAGAGGCTAGACAAGTGTTGTTCACGACCAGGCGTCAACCTCTCCACCAACACGGTCAGGCCTAAAGGCGGTAGCAGGCCCAGCGTCCTGAAAAGGCAGTACAACAAGTATGCAACCACAGGAATTGACCAACTGTTCCCAAGGAGCGTCAAACGACAGTCGTTGTGAGCTGCGCTGCCTTCCATGCTCTTGACAAAGCACCGCCGGGTGTAGCCCAATGGAAAACCCAGGATCGCCTCCCTCTCTTTGACTGACGGGACACGCACCTCACCTTGGCGATTGCTGACGCAATTCTCAGAGCGGTATTGGTATGGTGGAAAGCGATGAAGGTCTGCCTTCCACCTCGACACTGCGTCTGGTGGACAGAGGGCCAACCCGGCCGGCCGGCGTCCGGGAACCATGGAAGGCCGAGACGTGGTGAACGTAGGAAACGGGGTGTCTGGTCGAGTTCGCTGCCACCCGGGTTCCAGGAAGTCGCGCTCGTCCACCTCTGCTTCAAGCACCACCTTGCCTTTGACTGGGAGGGAACCTTCTCTCCCCTCAACGACCTTTGCACCCTCAAGGCTCAACGGCTCCCAGCTACACCAGTAGAGACGTGGTCGACGTGCTAGACTGATTCCACCCGCGTCAATGCTCCAGGGCATAGTGCCATAGGCAGAAGACATAGCCACGCAGTCACTCACGTCCATCGATGCCACATTCTCAACCAGCCTGTGCACAGGGCACCACTTGAAATGTGCCCGAAGCAACGCCTCCACCCTGGGGATATGCTGGAACAGGCAAGACCGCTCATCTCGCAACGCACCCTTACGATCGGAGTTCAACCCAGACACGCCTTGACAAGGCGGCCCAGCACCTAAAAGCACAAGTCCAACATTCGCAAAGCGCATCCTCCATTGCAGAACGTCCTCATTCGTGATGCTAGCCACGTCTCCTACACAAACAACATCAGGGAAGAAAGACTCAACCACGCGATTAGCCTCTGGAGAGATCTCCACTGACACATACCCTCCGACTGGCACGCGCAACGCATCCAACGCCACCCTGAGTGCCCCGATGCCGTCAAAAAGTGACACGACAAGGACTTGGTCCATCTCCTCTGGCTCAACGACATCTCCGCGACATTCTGCCTGACACGCTGCGACGCCAAACGGGCTGAGCTCCCTACTCACGCACAGCCCTCCTCCTGTAGTGGATGCGTCACTGGCTGTCACTAGCTCTGATGTAGCCAGGCGAAAGTCCATGTACGCCAACGGAGTCAAAGCAACGAACCTCAGCAACTCAAGCGCCACCTCCTGCGGCAAGGCCTTCT
Source organism: Durusdinium trenchii (assembly GCA_963970005.1). NCBI lineage: Eukaryota > Dinophyceae > Suessiales > Symbiodiniaceae > Durusdinium > Durusdinium trenchii. The sequence goes on from CAXAMN010008868.1 coordinate 135,134, forward strand.
TGGCCGTTGGACCAAAACGCCCCAAGTCAGTCACCTGTCTCCACACTGCATTCAGCCCGGACAACAGAGGCCTCCGGAACATAGCAATGTAGACGAAACCACCTCCAACTACCTGCAGTTCCCGTTGCGATGCCTTGCCAGCTGCACAGATCTCAAGAGCCAGGCTTACATACCTACCTACCTTTTCCAACTTCGGAGCCGCACGACCTAATTCACCGTCCACCCAAGCACCTTGCACCTCAGCGCGAATCTCCTGGGTGACTGCCTTCTTCGGATGTCTAGGCAATCCCAACTGCTGGTATGTCTCACGCACTGCCAATGACCAGGCCGATGGAGTTCCTTTCAACGTCTCAGCCAAGTGCTTGTCCACCTTGTTCAACTCATCATAATTGTCGAGATAAACCCTGTACTGATGGGCTGCCGAGCTCTGGTGTCGATCACGCCTTATCTCTTGACGCTTTCCTGCCAGCTTTCTTTCACCTCCAAGGGCTTGCTGAATCACCCTGCGATGGACATGCTGAGCGATTGCAACAGAGTTAATGAACCCCATAGGCAAGACTCTGCTGACAAGATGCCACCCTTTGCCGGTGTAGCCAGCTGGGAGACCCTCTTGCGGGACCTCCCTTCCAAAGCCCATGAACCGGTGCCACTCTGGGGGCGTCCGAAACAAATAGAAAAAACACCTTATATCTTCAGATGACGTCAACAGCAGCTCCCCGTCTCCCAAGACAGTTCCTGACATCCCCGTCACCGTAGGGAGCGTAGAGGTGTCCCCCGCCAAGTTTCTGCACAGCCCATTGGTTGGCACCAAATTCATAATAAGCCTACAGACCTCAAATTCCTCTCCACCTTCATCCACAGCTCTCTCTCCTTTCTCTACAGCAAAAAGTCCGTTGAGAACTGGATGACCTTTAACATGGTAGAGTTGTTCCCGTTTCATGAGGCCACACACCCCCCGATCAACCAGTCCCAGGCACACCTCCGCGCAGTGCTCTTGGCTGACCATGGTGGCAGGCGTCTTTCCAAGGCGCTGATCCTGGGGCGGCAGAAGGAAGTTCTCAAACTCTGACACATAGGAAAGGGTGCCCCCCTTCGCAAAAGCTCAACAAATCTAAAGAACCCACACCCTCTGGGAAAGCTGCAGCAACCATCTTCCATTGGAAAGACCGGGCAACTCTGACCTCCTCACCTGAATAATCAATGCCCTTGGTGGTGAAGAACTCTCCGAACGAAAGGGCTGGTAGCAATGCGCGGGGCAAGCCACTGGACCTAAGAACTTCCTTCAATCTTGCCATGACCCTTTTCTGCACCTTCGAAACCTTCCTTCCTTCAGTTGACGCGACCCCATAAAGACTGTTCAACCCTCTGACAAGCCCTTCCAACAGGGGATCTTCACTTTCGCACCATCCTAAACTCCCCGGAAGCGGGAGGGGAAAGAGCCCCTCCGTGGACTGCCCGCAACGCGTGGTCTTTGCTAACACCTCCAGGGACTGTGACAGTGCGGGGCTTAGATCACTCCACAAGCTTTCTTTTCTGGCGCAAGCGCTCTTCAATGCCATCTGCCACGACTTGTGGCCAACATGCTCTGTCAATGCATCCTCGTTACGGCACGGCCTCAAAGCCAGTCGTGACAAGGGCTGCCCGGCAAAAAGGTCTTCTCCACGGCTTGGCTTCAAATCCGGTCGCGGTGAAGGCCCACATGCATTTTGGGAGGATCTCAAAACCTCCCCTGTACCTCTCTCCAGCTTCTCCTCAGCCAAAGCTCGGCGCTGTCGGCGGCCCAAGCCTGCCAATTGCTTACTCCTCACATCAGCTTGGGAGGCTGCTGCTGTCTCCCCTCCTTGGCCCGGTGTGCCCAGTTGCCTTTTGCGGCTACTAGACTCGCCTCCAAGGTCATAGTCCTCACCCGTCTCACTCCTTTCAAAAGCCTTTTGGTAGCATTCAGTCAACATCTCCTCAATAGCTTCTTCAATCTTCTGTTCCTCAACTCCTCTTCCTTTCTCTCTTCCCTGACTCTCCCTTGCAATGTCTGCCTTTGACCCTTCTCTTTCCTTCCCTCTCGTCTCAATGCCTGTGCTCCCCTCCTCAGCCCTCCTTTTTAACTGTCTTCTTTCGCTTTCTTTCCCCATTTGCCCTTCTCCCTTCCTTTTCCTTTTTCTCCTCCTTTCTGCTTGTAAGAGGGCTCCGAGGTCGGCACAGGCTTGCCACGTCCTTTGGGAGGCTGATCACCCTCCCCTCGTTGGGTCATCCCATGAGGTCGATTGCCGATGGATCGGTTTCGAAACTCTTCACGCGCGCTCTTTGCGGCCTCCATCTGCTCGGCCGGCTCTGCGATGCGCACCTGTTCCGAATTCACGAGCTCCAGCTGGCGCGATACTGAAAAATGGCCGCCACGTAGGGTCGCCTCAAGCGACTTTGCCCGTTGAACGAGCACGTCCAGCGCAGTCGCCACCTTCCGGCGAAGGAGCAGGTCCGACACCTGCGCGACAGTGGCCAATTCTTGCCATAGCACCGGCGATGCAAGTGGTTGTAAGTGCTGGTGCGCGTACATCGAAAACAGCGGATTGAGTTGCTCTCGTGACACACTGTGCAGCTCCCCTCGCGACGACAGAAGGTGGTCACGAACATTCTCGATGGCCTGAGCTGCCAACGCACCTGGGCACTTCTCGCTGAGCCGCCTGATCCTCCGGGTTTCGTCGAAGAGTGGTCCTTCCTCCTCCGACCCCTTTTCACTGCCACTTGATGAGGAACTTGACGACCCTGAGTCACCGGAGTCTGACCTCTTCCTTTTCTTGTCCTTCTTCTTACTCACCTTTCTCGCTTTCCTCATGAGGCGTTTCCGCCGCGGTACATTCGGGTCCAAGCAGGTATTGCTGAACAGGGCCCTCGCGGTCTTTTGCCCCCGATCAAGCTCTTCTACTTCTTCTTTCTTTGCCAGCAGGTCGTCATACTCCTTCTCTGCCGTCCTCTCCTTTCTTTTCCTCTTCTTCCCTCTCTTCTCATCTCCACCTGCCGGCGACTTGCTCTTCTCCTTATGCTCATCCTCCTTGGGAGGTTTGCTGCCTCCCCTTCCCTTTCCTCTTTCAACAGCGAGCTCTCGAAGTCCGGCCAGCTCATCCACCTCCTCTTCAACTACACCCTTGGCTGGTATGAGATTCGTATGCCAGGGCTTGGGGGCCAACCTAGTGTCCCAATAGCCCCTTGCATGGAAGTAGGTGTCACCTGTCATCAACTGCGGGCACCCTTCAGGGCATGCATGCACCTTCACAAGCCTCGTGCTTCCTCCTCCAAACCGCTCGAGAACACGATCTGTCAAAGTGCCGCTCAGCTCGAACTCAATCTCCTCCTCCGCAGGCCTCAGACTTCGAATCCTGCCGGCTATCTTTGCATGCCCCCCATAATACGATGTCTCACCCAGCTCAACAATGTCCAACGACCTCAACTTTTCAAGGGTCAACGATGCCAGGGTATTGTACTCTTCTGTAGTGGGTTTCTTTTCTTCCTCCTCTGCCTCACCTGATGCCCTCGCCGGCCTCCTCAGGGCCCTCACGCGGGCTGGCATGGCTGCAGGCCTTCGTAGTTTGGGAGCCATTGCTCCCCTCACCACCGACTCCTCGACTGCTTTCGGTCGTAGAGTTCCTGCTTCGCTCTCTTCGTCACTCCTTTGTTTGTCCCTTCACTCCAGCGTGGATGACTGGAATAGTGAACTGGGCCTCGCCAACCTTGACCTCGATCTATTCCTCGACCTGTGGCAGGGGGAATCAACGAAGTCCTGGGCGGTGGATGGTCAGGAGTCCTCGGGGCTCTTGGTTCTCTCTGACTGGGTCGAGGTCGAAGGTATGCCTCCCTCTGAATCCCAGAACTGGGCCGTGCCTCTGACCTTTGTCCTCTCTCCTCAGCCTTCTGGGGGGAATGGTCCTCCCTTTTCTTCTTTCTTGTCCTTGACCCACTTACCGATCCTGATCTACTGTCTTTCTTCTCCTTTTTCCTTTTGTCCTTCTCTTTCTGTCTCACTGGCGTTCGGCTCCTAGCCTTCTTTCCCTCCTCGTCTTCCTTCCTTTTGGGTAATACCTTACTTCCTTCGCTCTTCGCAGACTCAACGGCCTTCTGCTTCTCCTCCTTGATGTTGACTTTCTTCTCCTCTTTCTCCTCCTTCGGGCTCTCGACCTTCTTGCTACCCTCCGGGGTCTCCTCACCCGCTTCTTTGCTACCTGGTCTCGCTTTGGGAGATTTCTCTCCCTTCGAAGTGCCCTCTGCTGCTTTCCGTCTAGGAGGAACTCCTCCCTTATCAGAATCCTCGTCCGATTCCGGGAAGAGACGTGCGATCGAGTAGTAGCAGCTATCGAGGATCTTGGTCACCTTGGCCTCGGCTTCCAAGGTGGTCGGCAGCCTTGAACTCGCTGCCGCAGCCCTCAGGCGTTCGACGGATGCACACACGGTGCACTGCCCTTCCAGAAGACGCCACTTCTGGCAGCGGGCGCACACTCGCATGGACCCTGTCGAGCCCAAAGCTACGTGGGATATACAACTGATTCGTGTTTAGTTATGGGGACAATCAACCATATATTAATTATGTTTTATTATGCCGATGATTTTGGTAGATATCCGAGCTCGCAGCGAGCCAGACTTTCGGACCAGCATTTCATTTTGACCTCGATAAACTTCTGTGGCAGTATTTCTTCGTTTTGAACCACTTGAGGTTCCAACGTTTGCTCAACAGGAATGGGTTCAATCCTTGGAGGCACCACTATGCCAGGCGGCCATGCGCAAAGGCTCCAGGCCCTCCAGACCATCAAGGCTTAAATTGCGCGATCTTTGAAAGGTTGCAAGCTCAGACTATTGCGAGGATAGCCCTTCTTGAAGCTTTCAAAGGAAACTCCATCACCTGTCGTCAAGACGGCTTAGACAACACCATACATCGCGAATGTGAGTCCTCTGCACATGGTCCACTGGCATATACATTATACATTTGGAGTCATCTGACCTTTCAAGAGCGAACCCATGCGCCATGTGCATGCTTTTTTTGTGTTCGGGAGCACCTTTTTTTCTACAGTCCAGCCTGACCGAGCTAGCAAGCCAAAATGCCTTCTGTACATGGCAGGTGCGCTAGCAAGATCTTTCCGGCGTTTCAGGCACTTCTGTACATACCAAGTGTGGGTTGCCCAATCAGAACGCTCAATCTCTTCAAGCTGGAAATGTGTCATGGCCCACCACCATTGGTACAGGAGGTTGGAATGCCAGCTTGTTGGCAATATCGTACAGGTCCTCTGCCTTCAATGGTTCCTTCATGAAGCTCATGATCCCTTCAGCTAGCAAGCCAGTCTCAGAGCATGACTGGTACAAAGCTTCCAAGTCATCTATAGCTGCAGCCACGTCATCTGCACTAGGGACACCGCCTTTCACTGCATTGTACATGACCACTGTGATAGTCACATGCTCAGATGGATGGCGCTCGGGAAACTCCACAGAAAGACCAGGCCAGACATCGAATTCTGACCCGCGAGACACTCGAGCAGCACTGCTCTGTCCAACTCGGCATGTCGAACTCGGAGCGCTCCGAGCTTCCACGCCACGGTCGAAGAAGTCGTCCTCCTCATCAGAATCCTCACAGCCACACCAGCCACACGCCTCCTCAGCCATACAAACGGGGTTTTTCTGCTTCAAAGGGACTTGAATTGTCATAAGCACGTTGAACCTCTGCCCCATTGCTCTGATGCCAATCACACTGGAGGTCGCCTTCCCCCGCGCGTGTGCTTCTGCTCGCTCTTCCGCAGTCTCTCGCTGCTCTCCCCCGACTTTGTGTTTGCTTTCTTCAGCCTCAAGCCAATAGCGATGAATGTTGCCATCATCATCAACAGCATGATGAAAAAGCTGCTTTTGCCCAAATCCATCTTGCTGAACTGCCATACCCTGGCTGGTACACAGCAACACTAAATTCCGTGGATCAGCATCATCCATGGTGTTGTAATTGTAGGCTTCTGTTGCAAACTCCAACTTGCCAGCACCCGACAAAGACTCCTGCACCGGGATAAAGGTCGTCTGGAATCGGATAGAGCACTTGGCATCGAGATGGCTGTCAGAGAAATCAGGGACCTGCAGACCTGCATAAGACCCAAACTCCCCAAGTTCTTGGAGCACAGTGCGCAAGGTCACCGGCGTCAACTCACCTCCAGGCTTTGCAGCCACAACTGCTACATCTGCAGCTGAAACCACTCCCAGACGTTCGTTCCAGTTGTCACTTCGGACTGTGAAGAGGTTTGTTCCACATTTGCTCTTGAGGTAGGTGTCAGTGATGTTGGGCCCCCAGCACGACAGCTCACCATCATCTTCTCCACGACACACATCATCCCAAGATACAACCTGTGCGATCCGTTGCTCATTTCACTGAAAAGGATTGCATCTCCTAAAAGATATGGCATCTATATAATAAAGACACGCTTTGTTTGGCACCATTTCGTGAATTCAAGTCACTGCAATCGAACGAAATTGAGCGCTCAGCCTGGCAAGAATACTCTGCATAATGCCGCCCTTTGGAGCGGCAGCTCTCGTTGATCGCTCTCATAATATCTTCAATGGCAGCCATGTCTTCAAGGATCCGGGTGGAGGAGAAAAGCGAGGACTTCGAGCCGAGCTCCAATGCTTGGAGAAAGAATGTACAAAGCTTTGTGTCACCTCTAAAAATAAAAATGAAAAAACTAAGTGCGGAAGACAACAAGTAAGTGCCGAAAGCCTTCCGCAAAGTCTTTGAAGAACGAAGCTGCTTCCGCCTGTGCAAGTCAAATTATGTCAAGGTCACTGCATCAAAGCACGAGACTGTTTGCAGCCTGTCCGAAACCCAAATGGTCGCACAAGTAGCTCTGCAAATCTTCCAGAGTCAAGACCTTGGCAGCATTGTCTTGGTCTGCTGGACTCATTTGTTATCAGACCGATCAACACCAATTAGACAAACCACACGCGGACTCACAAATTCTTGAAGCAAGCGACCCCGCTGGTTGGACCGATAGCATTGAAGACCTCCCCAAGACATGTCACTGCTTGAGCGACACTAGCAACAAGTTCCTTAAAAGCTTTGAAATAATGGTGCAAGCATTTGACTTGGTGCAAGGGAAGACCTTCTGCATGTCTTCTTCCTTGGATTTTGCAGATGCCCTTGCCGTTGCAGGTGCACCCGTGACTCCTTGGCATGCTTGGGAAGTGCGTTAACTGCACGCCGCCTGACCTTTGAATGAAAAGCTGAGGAATCATCGTGCCCGGCGAGGCTTGTCAAAGCCAGGCTTTGCAACCTACAAACTTGCAACAGAATGCAAGTTGTTTCCTACCTTCCAGAAAGACATGCCAACTGTGTCAGAAGCACCCCAGAACTCACGTCATCGACAGCGAGACGAGAAGAGTGGGAGGAGCGCATTGGAAAAATCCCATAACATCTAAAACCAGCGATCAGATTGGAGTGGACATGCCTAGAAGCATCAAAGCGCGAACGATCAAAACAGTCGCACTGCGACTGTAAAGCCTGAGATGCTGATGTTGGCGTGTGTGGTTGCTTCGGTTGGGTCACTGCAACACGGGCAGCCTGAGACAGGTCGGAAGGTGCTAAGGTGGCCAAACCACAAGTGGCAACTTCTAAACCTCTACCCGTACCTCCTCTTGCTGTTTTTGCCTCGCTTCTTCCTCCTTTCTTTGCTCCTCTAGTCTTCGTGCTTCCTCTAACTTTTGCTCTGCCTCCTTTCGTCTAAGTTCTTCGGCCTCCTTCCTCCGCCTTTCTTCTTCATCTCTCCTTTTCTGTTCTTCTTCTTCTCTTCGCCTGAGGTCCTCAGCCTCCTTCCTGCGCCTTTCTTCTTCCTCTTTCACTTTCTGCTCCTCCTCTCTCTGTCGTCTAAGTTCTTCAACCTCCTTCCTCCGCCTTTCTTCCTCATCTCGCTGTTTCTGTTCTTCTTGCTCTTTTTGCCTGCGTTCTTCAGCCTCCTTCCTGCGCCTTTCTTCCTCAACTCTGCGCATCTGTTCTTCTGCCTCTTTTCGTCTCATCTCTTCTGCTTTGCGTCTCCTCTCTTCCTGCTCCTCTGCTCTTCTTTGCTCAGCTTGCCTATCCTCCTCCATTTGCCTTCTTTCAGCTTCTCGTGCAGCTTCCTCTGCTTCTTTCAGTCTCCTTCGCTCTTCAATTTCCTCTTGCATACGCTTTCGATTGAGCTCTGCACTCTCTTTCCTTTTGGCCTCAGCTTCTTCAAGCTCTCTCCGAACTCGCTCAACTGCTTCCTGCCGAGAAACAGCACGACTTGAGCAGTATGTTAAGCTCTTTCAACTTTCATCATCAAGCCAGCAAACAAACTATGTCGGAACTACGTTGCATGCATTATCACACAAGCACTAAACCGTGTGTTTTTGTGCTTCGGGCAACCTGCCTGCTCGCGCAGTCTCTCCTCCTCTTGTGAAGCGGTGGGTCTCTCCTCTTGAATCACTCTTTGTGGTGACACATCCAAGCCCTCAAAATCCAAGTCGCGGACGGAGCCGTCCTCGTCAGCTTCCCGTCGAGACGTCCGAGTGACAGGCTCAAACGGAGCAAAGGTTGCTTGCTTTGGAAAGGTTGTATGCTTCGGCTCAGGAGAAAGGCTTGTAGAGTGTGTCGAGTGTGACAATGCAGGGAAGCTTGGTGTGTTGCGAGACATCCGAGACAGGGATGTAACTCCCAAACTGCCTGCCATTCGACCTTCAATATTTAGAACCTGGCGCTCCACTCCAGAGAGACCTACCGCCAGTTGCCGTTGTGCTTCTTCCAAACTGGTTACACGAGAAGACAGCTGTCGAGTGAGTGGGCCCAAGACACTTGCTGAAATCGCTGAGACTGAGGAAACCTCTGCATGCAGCCCAGGCAATTGACGGCGCAGTTCACTTTGGGGGTTCTCCAGCTGCTGTCGCAATTGACTTTCAGCCGGGCTGGAGGCTGACAACCAGCAAACCGTGCCTGAAGGTCCAAGTTGACTGGAATAATCCACATGATCAATACGCAACAACTCAACTGTTGCCACCTCTTGGAGTACGCTTCGCAGGTCCCCGTCATTGATCGATTCGTCTGTCCAATTCAACGTGACCCTCAACGTGGCCCCAGACGGTAGAGCAAAGCTCTCCAGTGCACTCGTGTCCACAGTATCAAGTGTCAAGAGGTCTTCAAGTCGACTGAGTCGTGCTCCGATCTCTTCGGAGACCCGTGGGCTCTCCCGATCCCGAGGTGACAGCTCTCGAGAAACCGTCCCAGGTGGTTGGTGCACTGCCGAGCGCTCGAGTCTCTGCTCTGCTCTTCGCAGTCGAGTCTCCAACTCTTGTTGTTCTTGGTTCAGTAGGGCAAAGCGCGATCGCATCTCATCCATCTGTGGGGCCAAGGAAGAGGTCACGGCATTCACAGCCGCTGTGGCTGCAGAACTCGTCTTCACCTCAGATGTACTGGAGGACGCCTCCAGGATCCGTAGTCGCTCCTGAAGTTGTGGCGGTAACATGTCCAAGACATCTTCCACCCGTCGAAGTCGCTCCTCCACTCGTGGCTTGGCCGGTGAAAAGCTTACGTGTGGGGCGTGCGGAGATCCTGCCTCTGAGAACGACATGTTGGACATATTGGCAAAGTTGCTTGCTCTCTGGTGCTGCTGCAAGACCAAGATCGCTTGCTCCAAACGTGCCGAGTCCGCAATTTGCCCCGCCGTCTTGGCCGCCGTCTCCCGCAACTCCGATTGGAAGACGCTCAACGTTTCCATGACGGATCGCACCTCAGCACCCAGGCGAGCCTCTCTAATGGAGGCCTCTTGAGATTCACCGCGTAGGGAATTCATCTCTGCACGCACCGCCTGCAAAGAGTCGTGCAAAGATGCAGATTTTCTCTCAACTTCTCCGGTGGCAGCCGTTCTCGCATCAAGGCCATCATTCAGCGAACTGCGTAAATCCACCAGTTGAAGTCTTAGACTTTCCACTTCACTCTTGGTGCGTTGCAAAGTACGACTTTCGGACATCGCCACCAATTCCTGAATCTCGACTCGGGCAGCACGTGGACTGCCTTCAAGGCTGGTAGGACCTGCTGCAAGTCGATCTTGAATGGATTGCACCACACCTTCCATTGAAGACAAATGTGAGAGCAATGTATCTCCACGCGCATCAAGGGTTTGTGTGGTTAGCTTCAGACTTTCCAAACTTTGCTGGAGCTTTCCAACATCCGTCGCCAGGGCATTCATCCTCATCGTGGCTCCGTTTTGAGAGTTCCAAGCTTGCTGCATGTCCTGAGACCACTCCTGAAAACACAAAATCAGATGGAAAGCTCATGGAAAGCACCTCCAACCCAATATCCTTTCAAATTCCAGGCCTGAGCACGTGCTCTGATCTGCTCTTCCACTGCAGCAAGGCTGCCTTGAAGGGTAGTCACCTCAGTTTGGCACAATTTGTGTTTTCCTTTCTCACAATGTGAAAAAGCCATGTCATGTCATTCAAATATTGAGCCCAGCAACTGTCGTGCGAAGTGGCTCCAGGCCAGACACAGCAACATCCAAGTTCTCCAGGGAAGTTTTTTGCCTTACCTGGCTCACCTGAAAAACCAAAAGAAGTCCTCCGAAGCGTCGATCCCGGTTGATCTGAACGGTGAAAACATGTGAAAGCAAGGGAACACACCAAATGATGCCAGACACCTGAAGCTCTGTCAGCCGGTTGTCCAGCCCTTCAAAGCGAGCCCTGCCGAAACGGAAGCTCTGTCTCTCTCTCTCTCTCTGTATTGTGAGGGCAATTGTCCTACTGTATCCCTTTAAACTTTTAACATCTTTTAACCTCCAGTAACTTAGCAAAACACCATTCAAGGCTCATCATACTCATACTCTGCTCCAACCCTGCTCCTCTATGTTCCTCTTGGTTCTCTTGATCCTCGCTGCGTCCAGAGAAACTGGAACTTCCGGCCTCTGTTCGTCGGCTTCCGTGTTTCGCCGCCGCTCCTTCTCACGCAGCTGCTCCTCGAGGGAGCTTTGTGCTGTATCCAAGTCGCCCAGTCTTCGATCAGCCTCCGCACGAAGTCGAAAAGACCACACGGAGATCAAATGAGATCAGGGTTACGCAGAGAAGTCAAAATGTTCGTTCCTCCACAAAGTGTTGCTTCATCCAATTCTTAAAGGAGCCGGGCCATGAGCCAAATGGCCCATGAGGGATGTTGTTATATAATCGGCCAATTATTCCTCCCTGATTCGTACGGCACGGCTGGCAAATGCTTGAAGGGACTTGTCAGAGGTTGCTACTCGATTGTGATTTCAATAATCGAGGATCGATGAAGGATTTCTGCTTCAACTGGTATCTTGCCTGCGATACCTTCTGACTGTACAAATCCTACTATACATATATATATATATAAATATATAACTTCTCGCAAATCCAGCGAAGCAGCTTGGGAAAAGCTAGTTATCAATGGGCATATGCAAATATCAAACAAGGGGCACAAGTGCCAAGCAACAAATGTGAGTCAAGTTCCGCTTCGGTGTTCTTCGATGTTTCTAAGGAACTCCGCTTGCAAGCCATTTGAGCAATTCAAGTGCCTGTAGCTTGTGGGCATCCACGATGGACTTCAGGTCGCGCAGGAGTCTTTGCTCCCCCTTTCATGCAGCGAGAAAAAAAAGATGAGAAGGAGCCATCACATCACGACGTTAGTGCCTGGACCTCAGTGATTTTGGACTCCACAGCCTCAATTCGCGACCTGATTTTGGAGTTCCAAGTTGCAAGGTTCAGATCCAGCTGGTCACTAAGATCCAAGCCTCTGGATGTCCATATCCGACAAGCGCAACAGCTGACCTTCCTGACCATTTGAGAAGAGACACTTCCCTGTTTGGACGATCACTACAACTTGATTCACAAAGGGATTCTCCTGTGTGGACATTTTTGACCCGATTTCTTGCACAAAGCGATCCATGCGCTGCAAGTCAGCTTCCATGGCCTTGGCAAAACAGCATCACTTTGATCAACCACTATGCCCTAGAAAGAGAAGAAGTGACACGACTCAGTTCCTGGCATTTTTAGCCACTTCGGCGTCCATCTTCAGATCCTTTTTCTTTCTGGGTCACTGCATGGCTTCATATGGGTGACGAAAAACTGTCCTGAACTGCCCTTTCCATCTGGCCTCTGGCAGCCTGCTGCTGGAAGTTTGAAGTAGAAGCTGTGAATCATGGCATGATCGGCATAATTCCAGTGCGAAGCCCATCCAAGATTGACGGTTGCCTGAATCACTTGGTCGCAACGCTCATCTACAGTGTTTAGCCGCTTCTCGGCCTCGCAACATTGGGTCATGGCTTTCATGATCGTGCGTCAATGCAATAACTCTGTAGAAACAACCTTCCGTTTTCTTGTCTGCTACGTGGTGAAAGATGTTTCTCACTGCCATTCGTGAGCATTTGTTCAAAGCCTTGTTCTGTGCAGCAACACTCTCGTCCATGAGTTTCTGTGCCAAGGCCTTGGCCGTTGACTAGGTTGGAGGCCATCGCTGGAGGCCATCGCTAGTAGGTTGGAGGCCATCGCTATTTGGATGGAGGCCATCGCAAGTAGGTTGGAGGCCATCCCTAGTGGTTGCAGGCCATTGCTAG
>CAXAMN010008868.1:159975-212550 GCA_963970005.1 Durusdinium trenchii
AACCAGGAGGTCATCACACCCATTTCATAAAGAGTGAAAAGGTAGGCTTAGGGTAGGTCAGGAACAGCCCGCAACCTTCCATGACAAACAGAATGGTCGGAATGGTTTTGCAATTTTATGCAGTTGTAGATCCTTTTAGTATACAAACAATTGTGGCCCATTCAAACACGTTCAAATCCCATCAAGTCCCCACACCAGCACCACCCTAGCAGCGATGGCCTCCACCCTAGTAGCGATGGCCTCCACCCCAGTAGCGATGGCCTCCACCCGAGGAGCGATGGCCTCCACCCTGAGCGATGGCCTCCACCCGAGCAGCGATTGCCTCCACCCTAGTAGCGATGGCCTCCACCCTAGGAGCCATGGCCTCCACCCTGGTAGCGATGGCCTCCACCTAGTAGCGATGGCCTCCACCCCAGTAGCGATGGTCTCCACCCTAGGAGCGATGGCCTCCACCCTAGTAGCGATAGCGATGGCCTCCACACTAGTAGCGATGGCCTCGACATAGTAGCGATGACCTCCAAAACACTGTTTCGGTTTCACAAAATTTGCTGTGGAACTTTGTGGGCGTCCCTGTGGGTCTCCATTCTGCCAATGCATGCCTGGTACATTTGCAAACAGACCCTGTTAGTTGCCCGGACCTTGCTTTACACAGGATCCATCATCTTCAACAGGAGTTTGCCAAAAGTATAGTACAGTATATAGTAATTCTGTAATGCTCTGTAATTCACCAATTTGTACTAGACCCTTGATTGATCCTTTAACCTGGAGAGCAACATCCAACGGGGCCTGCGTGTACATCTTGGGCTTCTCTTGAAGGCCAGGTTCAGCTCAGAAGCTGAAATGAAACAATCCGGTTTAACACAGGATGTGCCACCCTTGGTGGTCACATCGACTCACTGCCCAGATATCAAACATATCGAGCAAAACAAAAATACAGGCTCCAGGCAAGAAGACTTTGAAAGGCTCTGAAAGCAACAGAAACAAAGAATTCCTATTCCAAGCCAACTGTTCGGACAATTTGTCGACATGTTTCTTCCCGTCTTGGAGACTCCAAGCCGAGCCAGATCCAGCGAAGCAACGCCATTCGCTCACAAGTTTAAGTCAGCGCCTTCCACTACCCGTATGTCGGTATCAATGCATCACGACGGGATCAGACTCCGAATCTGGCTTCGATTCGGCAACCCGCGCAGACGTGGGAGTAGAACTTGAACCAGAGCTTGAGGTCCTGTGCGATGCCAATGGCACATGGTCATCATGGTCATCATGGTCATCATGGTCATGTCTGCGACTTCAAACACTTCAATCTGAGTGCAGGATCTGGCAGAGCCTGCCACCTCGATTTGCACGGGTACGCTCGATGCGTCCCATCAAACCTCGTTTGGGCGGCCGCGGGACGACGGGTACGCCCGAGCTCCCACTGAGAACACGCCAACGGGTCCGCAACGCGGAGAATCGATGAGAGAATCCAACGGAATCTCCAAGCGGATTTCTGGACGAATCGGACAAGAACTGTGCTCCTTGCTGTTCAGCCATTTTGGACGCTCCTCTGAGGTCACAGGACCTTGCAAGTGATTTGACTGAAGCAATGCAATCAATACTCAAGAAACTCATAGGGTAAAATCTACATATCTAAGCTCCTCAAACCAGCTTGCCCGTACCTGAACCTACAATGTGTGGGTATTCAATGATGCCCCAACAAGCCTATATAAACAAAATGAGCCTTTTGATTGGAGTCCAAAAAATTGCCTAACATTGACACCAAAAATATATAGTATATCTAAAATTAAACCGAAATCAGAAGACACACAAGGTGGAATACCTCCTGAATGAAATGAGAAAATGATTGAGGACCTACAGGTAAAAAGGGGGAGACCAGGTGGAAAGTGCAAGCAAAGAAAAGGTCGTGTCCACAGCAAGCACTGACTAGCAACACCTAGACTTTCCATTGTTGGGCGCCGAAGCCCTGGCTGTGGTGAAGCTGAGCAAGAGCAGACTCAGGAGCTCACGAGTGAAGAAGTTGTTGAGGCTTGCTCCCCGTTTCAGTGAAAGGCCAGAAGGCTTGTGCGTCTCCTCACGTCGCAGGCTCGGGCTGTTCGCTTCTTCTCTTACGCTTCTTCTCTGGGTGTTGAAAGGCTCTTGAACTTGCAACAAATCCAGTGTGGCATCGCTTTAGATTGAGCAGTTGGTCGTCTGTCTACCAAACATCCGATGAAAGCATTTAACCTTGTTACTAGTAGCCATGCCCTTGTTACTAGTAGCTTCTTGTTACTAGTAGTAATGCCCTTGTAACTTGTACGAGTAGCTTTGCTCGGTGTTTCCGTGAGCAAAGCCTGCTCCAAGTCTCTGAAAGCCTCTCTTGCCATTTCACCTCAGCTGCACAGGCCTACAGCCTGCCTGGGACAGCTGGTTGGATCTTGTGGAACAAACTCTTGTCAAACCGAGCAACCCAAATCACATTCTACATCGTTCAAGTCGGTCAGATCCTGGTGAAGAAGCAAAAATTCCAAAAGTCAGAAACGTCGGACTGTGATTTCCGGCAGCTGGAAGCGCACCGACGGCTCTTTGGAATTCAAATATTTCACGAAGCGCCTCATTCGCAGACACAACACGGAACTGCTCAAAATGGCCGTTTCGCAGCAGTCTGAGCCAACAGGCCGGCCGAAGCTCTGCAAAGAGGGCACCACGTCCTTTCCAAGACTGAGTCCGTTAGGACCGTGTCCGTTGAGACACAAAGGGTCACTGAGCCCATCCTTGTATTGGCTCACGATGTTGTGGAAATCTTCAGCAGTCAGGGTTAGAACAGTGCACCTCAAGCACACTCAATCGTAGAAAGTGCAAATGCCAATGCACTGATGATCTTTTGCTACCGGTCCACATTGAAGTCCCAAGCGTTAGTCAACATCTTCTATTGTCAATTGCATAAGCCATGTAGGGTTGCTTTGTGGAGTCAAACTACATTCTCGCATCAGGGGCGACCCAAGCAATAGGGCCAGCAGTTAAGCCACGCAGACCGGTCTGCTTCGATGAGGAAGGACGGTACTAAGCCATCCACTGCGTCTTGGCCCTCACTGTGCCACATGTTGTCCAAGCCTTGAGCAGTCGTCCACTGTGTCGCGTTGGTTGAGAGAGGTCGACGGCACAGTGTCCCTGGTCAACGACACAGTTGTTGCAACGACTTAGAGAGCAACGGTCCACAGCGCAGCGTCGCAGGCCCAATCACCATTGCCCTGGAATACAGAGTTTGTCATGGAAAGAATAATGTATATACAGTATTTCAATTTCAACATAGCATCTTTCCAAAACCATTTGCCGAAATTTTGTATCTAGATAATTCATGTATATACATCCTTTGCTGGTTGCTGGGTGTCTAGCCAATCGTAATCTTGTCCTTTTTGCGAACGATGTTTGTTCTCTGACTGCTGGCCTCGTCAACCCAGCACAGTATGAAAACGTACTGAAGCGAAAGGTCCTTTTGACTGGCCATTGTTTTCTGGAAAGCTACCAGGACAGCAAACAGTCTCTGAAACATGGAAGGGCCGAGCAGCCTTGGTGTGAATTCCAACGGAGCTATCTCTGAAATAGGACAGCTTCCTGGGCGCTTGACAAGTTGTGTGTTCCAAACTGTCGAGATATGCCAAGACACCCGTCAGTAAATAAGTACATCTGATTCACCTGCTCCACCTGCATCCCAAATCACACAGAGTGCCCCCGAGTGCCCCCGAGCCATGCAGTACAAGATTGGAATGTCGACAACAGCCAATGACTAGGTGACTAGGTGCTACTAGGAGCAAAGGGCATCGCTACTAGGAGCAAGGACGCTACTAGGGGCTGCTGGCCTTACTACTAGGAACAAGAAGCTACGAGTGACAAGAAAACATGATAGGTGAAATGATACTGAGCAAAGAAGTCTCTCAAGCAAAAGGGTGCTTCCATCGGAAGAGGACGTGTCAGTCTCAAGTCTTTCAAACCACGACCGGGACAACCAGCGCACCCCTTGTACGAAAAGGATCTCGGCTTTGTGGATCATCATGCTGCCCAAGGCCTGGTTGAATGGCAGCCGCTTTGGACAATGGATTGATTTTGAAGCGTGCTGGCAAACAACTTTGATTTGCAGGTTGAACCGACCAAGAGCACATCAAGGTTCGCCATCAGAGCACCTTGTAGCACATCTGCCTCGCGACAGCAGGGTTCTCCTGCACCAAGCTGCACAGCTGCAGAAGGCCCCGAAGGCCCCGAAGGCCCCGAGGCTCAAGTTGCTCTTTGTTGGTACCGTGCACCACGCTGCACTGCCGGTGCCACTGCCACTGCGAGTTGGTGTGTGTTCTCAACTGCCCCACTTGTCCCAACTCTGAAGGCCACATGGAGTCGTCCTGATCAAGAGTCTGGAAGAAGCCATGTCTCCTGGCCATAAGAGTCACATGAGCCACACAGCACCAGAGTCTGGATGAACTTCACCATGGGAAAAATAGAAATCCAACGAACGTCGTCATGATCACACCGAACTACACCTCAAATGCCGAAAAAAAAAGATCTCCATGCCATTGCAGTCCTCAATGCCGGCATGGAGATTTCGTAGCGAAGCTCCACCTGGGCCGAGGTAAAGCTCCCACTCGGACCCTCGGACCCCTCGTCCACTCAACCACCCTCGACTCGAGGGGTCCCGACTCGCAGAGGCTCCGAGAGGAAGGCCAAGAGTTCAATGTCTTCCTCGGGTGTATGCCTCAAGAGTTCAGTTTCGATGGGTCCTCGATTTCAGTTTCGATGTAACAGTTGGTGCAGTTCTTTTCACATGATTCTCAACAATCCGATCTGCTGTTGAGAATGGCCCAGCCCAGCCCAGCCTCTTCTGTTCTTCCAAGGCATACTGCGCATTGCGTTGCACCTTCAGAAATATCGGTGGCAATGGCCACTTTCAGATGCCACTTTGCTAAAGAGTATTCATGGAAACAATGCTTTTTCTTATGTCCTCTGTAAGTTTGAGGAACCAGCTCTCAAAGCAGTACCTCAGTGATGCCCAAGTATAAGTCCGGTGTGATGAGCAGATTGGAGTATCTCCAGGAAAGGTACCACATATACTAAGTACCTATATTAGCTGCACACAGTCAAGCTTGCAAACATAAGCTACAGGCAAGAAACTACAGCTAGGTCTAGTTATTGAATCCACAGCGAATCAGCTACAAAAGAGGCATGAAAGAAATGACCAAGCTAGACATACATCTTTCCCCGGAAACTTGTTGGAAAACGTTCCTTGCTACCGTGTCGAAGACTTGAACATCTAATGTACGGCTATGCAGCTTGCAAATACAAGCTGGCTCGTTTCACATGAATCAAGCAAGCAAAAGATTGTCTCTCATACTTACAAAGGCAAGTTGTCCAAGTGGACTCTAGAATTACAAACGAGGGGTACAATTTGGGTATGGTTAAAGGTAAAGGTGTCGCTCCTATAATTGGAGGTGTGATTCGGGATCTGATTCGCTGAAGCCAATTCCCATGTGTACACAAGCAAACTCACCTTCATAACACAAACCCTGGGGCAGAATATGTTATCGCTTACTTCTGGTCTGCACGGTCTGCCAGAATTCCGTCTTGCATCCCCAGCTCAACTTGCGCAACCATGATGCGGCTGGATATATGGTGCTCTCGCAAATATTCCTCACTATATGGGCACGTGAAGTCACAAGTAGTCATGGAGCTGAAGTTATTTATGTGTTTCCAATGTTCGCTGAAGCAAAGGTGATGCCAGGTCCTTGAGCGCTGCTAGCTTTGTGGTCTCCTGAACAGAAGAAATGCAACTGATCGCCGCAGCTCAGCGCTGAAACCGTTTCTCACTACGACCATTTGCATTCAGCTCATTCCCCCAATTAGTGGGCTGTTTTGCACCAATCCTACGTCAACTCTGTCTGTTTGGGGTGACATGTTCAACTCCGTCTCTGTTTCGCCCTTCTCACCTTTGATCTTGCAATGGACAGCCGGGTCATTGAGGTGGTGATGCTGCTGACAATCGACCTGGTCATACAATGGCCGGTGGTGTTGCTGCTCTTCCCGCAAGTGAGCCTGGTTGATACTTAGCAAACCACTTGGTTGTGAAATTTGGTTCATAGTCATCTTTGGAAACCAGGGTACATGTCGATCCCTATCGTGAATGGTTCGAAAGTGTGTCTTTATTGAGTTTCTTGGTGACCTTCGAGGGCCTCGCTTCGGAAAGCCCCTCATGATTTACTTGAGCACACATACCTCTTGGGTCCTAGGCCCTGGGTAGTCAGTGAAGGAGGAGACAGCTTAGAAATGCCTGATTAAACTACGTAACTTCTGGGGGGGAGTTCACACCAGTTCCATTCCCAACAGTTTGGCCGTACGCCATGTGCAAACAAACAAACAAACAAAAGTCCTGAGCTCTCCACGCAGAAATGATGAAGCAAAAGACCAATGCACACACTGCGAAAGTACGTTCATACCTTGAACTGCTGAGGTGACATAACTGCCTTTACCATTCATGGACAATGGAAATTCACCACATGGGAGAGCAGAGGCTGTTGGTTCTTTCAATTTAGCAGTTCAGTCAGCTTTTGCCTCAACCAACTTGGCCTCTGGCACACTCACTGGATAAACATCGGTGGATCCAGCCTGGGAAGAGCAGGTGCGAAGCGCTGTTCATGACTAAAAGTGGCACTGAGCCCAGAACAAACTGAGTTAAGCTCCAGTGAAAGCATGTCATATAGAGGAAGGCAAACTCCCTTGGCAATACTATCCGAAACACTTGTCTTGGTCAGTCATCTCTCTCACATTTATACACAAGTATACACAAGTATCCACGCTAAATGATGTGTCGGCTGTGTCGTGTAGTCTTCTGTCTCGTGCCCAGGCTTCATGCTGGTCTTGAAAACGTTCCTTTTGAAGCCAACTGCCATCCTCCAGTGTCATTGAATCTGCAATGCCATACCTGTCGCGCACTCCACAAAGAATCAGCGAAGAGACCGCGGAAGTGCCAACATCGATCAATAGAAGTCTCGAGACGTAAAATAAAAGTGTGCGACGCTCTGTGGGCCTGGAAAAACATGCATTTAGAACCAAAAAGAAAACACGTCTATATACTGTGCGATTTCCTGAATTTGTTTCCCGTCCCCCCCGGCACAAAGCCCTTATATAGCTAAATTCGAACTAATGAATGTTCACCTAGGTTTCGTCGAAGGGTGCAACCACACTTGGCCGTACGTACTAAATTTTGAAGTAAGTGTGTGTGTGTGTAACCTGTTAGTCGCATACCGGAACCTTTCATGACAGCAGGGGGGCAATGGACACGTTGGAAAGCATGGTGATATTGACTTTGGGACGCCAAAGTTACGTATAACAGGCAGTTAAGCTCCAAACCGGAGCATCACCATGTCCTGATAACCAGTATTTGAGTCTGGGTTTAGAGGCCCCAGACTTACTGAACACCAGGTTGTCGTTTTGTTGCACATGTTTGCAAACCGACTGTGTCACTTAATATTTTGCAGTCAAAACCTCGTACAACAAAGGCAATAGGTCTCATAATCGGCGATTAAGCTGTTTCTTGGGAGGAGTCAACTAGTTTTTGAGAAACACCTTTGCTTGAGTGACCAAATCTCAGCTTCAGAGCCACCAAGAACTTTGACAAAAACTAAGGCGAAGCATGACTACCTGGGCAACCAAATTTTCTGGCTGAAACTTTAGTTTGAAAAAACCAGCAAAACTCGTGCACGAGTCTCGCAAATAGAAAACTAAGGATTCGAGATTCGAGTTTCGGGGTTTTTGCAAGAGGAAGTGACAAAAGGCAGAAACAAAGTGCTCTGGTCCGACATTGCAAAACTAGAAGACCTTTCTCATCATGGTTGCAATTTCGGGGCAGAATTTTTAACGACCAATTCAAGCTCACTCCTAGCAAAGTAGAAACAACTGGTGAGGCAATCGCTACGAGGACTGCGTTGTTCTAGCAAATGGGTTTGTAAACAAACAACAAACACTTGAAGCTTCAGAACTGATGCTTGAAGCTGCTGTCCCGCTGTGGAAAAAGCAGTCATGATCAATTCGTCAGGATCGCCAGCAGCATGCCAGCACCTGAATCGAGATGTCGGGTATGCGAATAGATTAAGCGGCTGTGACCCAATGCATACACCTTAACTCTGAATATTCAAGACATCTGATATTCTCAGTATCAAAGTTTGGCTTTGTTTCTTCCTGGCACAGTGGGACAGGCAGCTTGGAACCGCACATGATTGATCCAAACCAAAAACAATAGGATTTTGCAAATGTCCAAGACAATGCGGCTCACCTGGGCAACGGCGAGCACTGATTTTTCTGCAACTCCAAACAAGACTTGTAAGGCAATGGATGCCATGCGTCCTTGCTCCTAGTAGTACTGCCAGGAGCCCGTAGTAGCGTCCTTGTTGGCAATGGATGCCATTCCACCAAGTTACTTCTGACTGGAAGTAGTGGTGGATCAGGACTTTCACACTCTCAGGCAGGCGGTTGACATTCAACAATCGCCTCAAAAGACTGTCGGCAAGAGGGGGATCGAGTCTTCTGTACACACGCTGGAGTGGCTACACCACAGGCCAACTGTTCCTGAGCACCGATGCCAGAGTCGCATCATTCGAATCATTCGAAGGCTCTTCACCTGCCAGCTGCAATTGCCGGTCTCAACGGACCCGAATCATGGTCTTTCTGATTTACGCAGGGCGCCAGGCAGTTTTGCCCATGCGAGCTGCGTTCAGGCTGCCCATACCACCCCCGCCAATAATGACCTCATCACATAATTATCTGCTCTGATCGGTGCTTCTGTGGGACTTTGCTGCCAGTGTTGAGGCAGGAGCTTCCGCCCAGTCAACGCAAAGCATTGATACATCCTCAGTGATTCAGGAATGAAAAGGAAGAAGCGCTTCGTGACGGAACTCCGGACTCTCAGTCACTGTCAAAGTCAAAACACTTCAAAACAAACCAAACGACATGTCTTTGAGCACACTGCCAAAGACATCCATGTCTTTGCATAGTGGGGGAAGACCTGAAGCCATAGGATGACCGCAAACGCCATCTCAAAACGCGAAAAACCTCTCTCTTACACGATGACCGCAGAAAGCTGCCACGTGTTGGAATGCAACGCGCGCGTGTTTCGGAGAAACGAGACCGCCTTCTTGGGTCGCATCTCGACCATCTCACCCGGCAAGGCGTAGCCCGTGAAGCATGAGAGGGGGAAGTCCACAGACCAAAAGATTCGCACCTGGGAAGACAACCGCTCTCCCACCCTCCGTACTTACTTAAGTAGGCGCCTACTTAATCCAAGTAAGGAGGTAAGTTACTAGCCTACTTAAGGGGGTAGGCCGCTAGTAGCTAGGTAGCTAGTACCTACAAGTAGCTACTACTTAGGACGCAGGATAGCTCAAGCTTCTTCAAGGAAGCTCCCCCTAGGGTGGCGGGGGGAGCTTCCCTGAAGAAGCGCTCGCGCTAATAATTTGGTTCCTAGATTTTTAGGGAAACTTAACTTAACTAGCGAACTGCAATGCCTGGGGAACCTGCAATCCAGCCGACCACATCAAGAAAAGCGGACTCGCCAAAGTCAAAGAAGGCCAAAGGAATCATCTCAGGCAATGCCACGTGTTGCAATGTTGACTACTAGTGCAGTTCATCCCTGAACGTGTATTGCAACTGATGCCGTGGCTGTTCTTTGCAGCTGATACAAGGGCAGCACAATGCATTCATAAATCACAAAAATGCAAGCCAAGGAGTCCCAACCTTGGAAGCAATACCAAAATGCAACAATGGCCTGCTGGTGAGTTTGTATAAAAGTGTGTAAACAACTTCAATATCACTACTAGGAGCAAGAATGCTACTAGGGGCTCCTGGCCTTACTACTAGGAGCAAGGACGCTACTAGGGGCTCCTGGCATCGCTACTATAGGAGCATTCTGACTACTAGTAACAAGAAGCATGCCTTTAACTCCATGGCCACACCGACCAAGCTCCGCAACTTAGCTCTTTGCATGAGCGGACCACTGAGTTTGGAGAGATCATCCAAGGCGTCATGCATGTGTTGACCCGCTTGACACACCTGTATGTTGGTGCCAGAAGCAGAAGAATCAATTACATAGCTGCAAGTTCCCTGGTGAGTTAGGACTCAAAAATCCATGGCACCTCTGCAGTGTGCCCGGTTTCCGGCCGTCTTCACCTTGCAAATATCAATTGTAGTCACCAGCAGCACAGCGACAACTGAGTGAACAAGTGTCCAGTCACTGCACAAATACATTCACACAAAATATACAATATCTAATCCTACAGGTTGAAGAACTGTCAACACTTGAAGGTACCTATCAAGCCGGTTTGAAGTACCCAAGTCAGAATAAGGTGTTGAAACTCTTTCTGCCAAGCAGCAGTTTGACTTTTCCGAATCAGAGCCTCACGCCCACTGTAGACAAAAGAGGAACCAATTGGTATATATATATATATGGAGTTTCATCCGCAAATTAAAAAACAAAAAATACATCATGTCTGCATTCTGCATCACAGAAATGTGCAATCATCAGATTTTGGCGAGTGCAGTTCTAAAGACCGGACAAGGCATTAGCAGTGCTCCAGCGTTTGGCCATTTTCACCTGCAGACTGGCCTTCAATGGACTCCCCTTCGTCTTGCTGGTATAATGCGGCGGCCACTGCAACACTGGAGTCCTTCGTCAACAAAAGCTCTGGAGGATTTCCAAATGATCACACAAAGGCCCAACTATAGACTATAAACTATATAAAAACTATGACATGAAATTGAAGCCTTACTGCAAATGTCACGAGGGTGATTTCCAAAACATCCCCCAGCACCCACCTGACTCCGCAGTGCGTCCAATGTCCTTAGAGCTCTGGTACAAAAGAGAAAGCACGACCATTCAATGATTACTTGTAAAACCTCATGATTCACCTGAACTGTGAAAAGCTTCCAAACACTCCAACTCAAGAATCAAGAATATCTTTGGCTGTTTGGACAAAGCAAGGTCGTGGCTTCCACCGCGAGTGGAGGTCAAAGTTGAGCTTCACAGGCTTGGGTCGGTCCTCTGCAAGAAGCATGCGAATCGCCGCAAGAAAATGGACATTGAACATGGGCATGGCCTGCCTGGGTCCATTTCTTAGAGGATATTGGAGGAAGATGTGCATAAAGTTTGCATAAAGTGTTCAGCCCGCCCGCCTCTTTGATTGATGGAGCAGGCGATGAAGGAACGATGTCACACAAAGTTTGTGCTACACCTGCAAATGCATCGGGAATAAGGCAGTCAAACAAATGTTCGGAGGTCGTCTCCTGGTGCACGACATGATCCGAACCCTCAATGTACGCTCTTTCAGATTCGCTCCACGAAGATGCCCTCGCCCCAAACGGACGCTGGGCATCTCCATGCCGTGTTCAAAGGCGGCAAGCAGCACACGGCCAGAGCACTGCTCAAATAGCATTTCCTGGCACCAAGCAAAACGGTTGGCAAAGAAAGCGATTAATGTGGCTACTCTTGGTTGACAATCTGCCATCGCATTCTTCTCAGGCCACGCTTGACGGCTCATCACAACTTGACTCGCACTCATCTTGCTGGTTGAATGCTTCCTGCTTTGGTTGGAAGAGAAGCACCGCCACAAGAGCAACAAGGAAAAGGCCACCAGAAAGTATCCAAGCAGTTGTGGCCTCTTTTCGCTGCAAAAGCTCCCCAATGATCAGCGTTTGCGTGATCCCGAGCACTTGTCCTCCTGACATGCACAAGCCAGCAAGCGTTCCTTCACCGGTCGGATGCCCAACAGCCACCGCTGCCTCAAAGGAAATGGGCATTAATGGAGTGGCTGAGAATCCAAGACCTGCAAAGGCAACAAGGAGGAGTTCGAAGCCTCTAGAGTTGCCCAAGTAGACGACTGTGAGTGTTGCCAAAGCTGAGAAAACAACACAGGCTATACAGCAAGTCACCAGCACAGGTTTGTGCTTTCCTGTCAAGCCCACCATCACCGACATGAGAGCTGCGCCAATCACACCGCCCAGGGTCGTCGCTACACCAAAGGCTGAAGCTGCATCTGCATCAAAGCCAAATGGTCCCACCAGTTGTGCTGCAAGTGTGCTCATAGTATTGAAAGAGCCCAAGCTGCACGCAAAGGAAGCTATCAAACACCAAAGTCGTCCGTTGCACAAGGCTGCCTTGAGCTCCTTGGCAAAGGACTTTCCTGCATGATGTGACGACACTGGACTTGGAGGCCTTGTCGGTTCCGAACGAAAAAATACGATGATTAGGAAAAGAGCTGCGCTGCTCCAGCAAAGATGGGCATACAGCATATTCTGCAAACCCAAACCAGTAGGCAAAATGAAGCCAATCGCTGCCCCGATGGGCATCGACAAGGATGCGATGGTATCTGCGATGACACGTTGATACGGTGGGAACCAGTCAACTGCAATCTTCGGGGGCATATCTGTAAAGAAGGGTTGGCCGATCGCTGCCAAGACTTGACCCGCCATGACCTCAGTCCATTCGCTCAAGTCCATTTCAGGGAGCTGAAGATCATAATATGTTTTCTCTTGTTGTGATCCTGTTTCGATGGTCGTTGTGGTTGGAAACGTTTCTACCAGTACATCATATGAGTGACGTGCGAAACCTCTTATGTGTTGTAGTGCGCACTCTTCCCAACGTTATCGTTTTTGCTGTGAACCTTATTGTTCCTGAGGGTTTGGACACATATAACAAAAGGAACATGGCCAAACCAAGACCCCACCATGGCCAAACCGGGGCATTTCACCGGACAACTGACCCGGTCGCCAAGTGACCATGTTGACCGAGCCAGGGCCAACTGGTTTCACACATCGAAGCACTGCCCCCAGCGTCTGGAGTGAGCCGCCAATGATCAGTGCATGGCCTGAGGAATGCGTTTGAAACCGCATGGAACGTGTTTTTCCATATGAAATTTAAAAGATTGTGGAACCTCTACAGTTGTCAAATCACATTAAAATGGGAACTGGGGCCACGGCGGCAGCCAAGAACATCCATGGCATATGAAGCTGGAAAATTGGCTGGCAAGTAAACCTGAGGCCACAAAGGCTTTCCCAAAAGAAAAACGGAAAAAGAAAAGGTAAGGGCCCCTTCAACAAGGCCCCTTTTGACGAATACATTGTTGGAAACTCATCAGGTTGATTCAACGTGGGCACATGTTGAATGGTTGCAATTTCTTTATCCTGCGTAGTTCTGTGTGTGTGTGTGAAGCTCCGTTACAATTGGTCTGGTGTCCTGCTCATCTCCTAGATTTGGACGCATCAGCCCTTATAGATGCGCTGGCAGCTGTACATGATATGAATCGGGCTGCTGATGCTGCAGCAGAGGCAGTCATTGCACAAGAATGTAAACAGTTGCTAAATGATCTTACACTGAAGCAAGAATTTGTGTTTGCCCAGCAACGTTAGCTCTCCCAAATCAACAGGCACCTTTCACAGATTTGTCCGAAGGTTGTGACAGAGCCTGTTCGTAACTGATGTTAAAGAAACTGATCCCAAGTTGTTATGTCAGGCTTGACCGTGGAATGCGTCGATCTCACAGTATTCCTGGGTTGCCCAGTTCGATGATGTTCCTCTGCTGACCAAACGTGCCATGAATCCGGAAAATGTCAAGCTGTTTTTTGTTAAATCTTTTTGCAGGAACCTGAGATGGAGGTTAGGTGAAGGTGAAGGACATGCCACTTCTATTTTTGAGCTTGCTGTTTTGGCCTTCCATCAAAAGATCCACTTCTCAGTGGAAAGTCCGGACATTGCTTCACCTGCCTCTTTTGCCAAAGTTTTCGTGACGGCTTTCCGTTTTGCAAGAATCGGGGGCATCCCCGTTGCTCCCGTCTTCATTGAATATGGTAATAAAAGCAATGGGAGGGCAGAGGGTGCGCGGAAGCCTCCTTGGCTGCTGAGCTTCGTCAGCGCGAGAGCGGCCCCCTTTAAAGGGTGCCTTCTTGCAGCCCTTCTGTATCTTAGAGGTGAGGTAAAATGTCTGTCCTTCGAGCGTACATGGCTCAGAATCCACCTAAAGGTTCAGGCAGTTCCTCCGTTGAACCTAGTCTTTAAAGTTGTGCTATCTATATACCCTAGGCGCTAGATTTCAAAATTCTTTGCCCATCCATGCAAATGTCTTGAATCCTGCTCAAACTAAGTGTGTTTACAATTTAAAACGATCACAATGACAGCTGCCTATTTGCAGCTTCGAAGCGATCATAAAAACCAAGGACAACAGATTGACCCAAGTAGAGGAAGCATCGAATGTGTGAATGACTTCGGCTTCGATGGGAGCAAAGCCAATCCACATCGCCTGGTTTGCCATGCACCCAAGTGCGTAGAGCCCCAGCATCCTCCAGCGTTGCTTGTCAGCACCCCACTGGGCGGCTTGTGCAGATTCTGCTGCAGGTGCGGCACTTTCGGACTCTTCTTTGCCAACCTGGCGCTTGTCTGGATGAACCAATCTTTCTCAGACAGTTACTCAGTTTAGTTGGGTTCTGATGCATGTGCTGGTGAGGTGGATTCAAATGATTTTGCAGGGAGGGTCGACAGAATCCTACTTGGCTTCGTGTGACTTGTGTTCGTTTCTACTTCACGAAGAGAAGAACTAGCTATCCAGCCCGGGCACAAGCATGTTCATCATGCCAGGCAAAACGCGCAAGCGCAGCACACCGTCATGTTCCAAGATTTCGCCATCCACATTGAACAGTCCAGGCCGTTCAAATCGAAGTTCTACTGCTGTCACTTGCTTTGATGACCAGACAACCTGCCCGAGCTGATCCCGACTTCGCTTCTCTCGTTGAACGCAGCACAAAAAAACAAATTCTGCGTGAGATCCCCGTGATCGACACCCACTTCCACTATAGGGGGAACGCCGCGGACCTACTTCGCCCAGTCCGGTTCACCCGGTCCTCGTCTTCCGTGTGGGCCCCATGCGCCAACTTCAAGAAACCCGCCATCAGCTGATCCACCGAGGCATCGGAGGAAATCGTTGAAAACTCCAAGAGCCCGTCATCCAACTGAGCCTGTTTTACACGGCGGCCATGTAAACAGTAGGCCAGATGTAAAGCAACATGTCAGACAAGTGTATATAGACATCATAAACTGGATCTTGTTGAAAAGCATGTTGAGTCAAAGTTGAATGGTTTTTGTGGTACTGCGTTGTCTTGTAGATACGACTGAGAACATCAAATGCCAGAGTGGAGATTCTAAACAATCAATCGTGTTTGAGGCAGTCCTGTGGAACAGCTCTGAGCTTGTCGTCAAAGTGTTGGCATAAACCAATGCTCGCACCTATACATGACATGTTGGAAGAAGAGGTCGTGCCATCTGCATAGGTGAGCTTGCAGTCCACCAGGTGCGCCTGCTTCCGCAAGATCATCCAAACAGAGGTCACGTCAAAGCGCGCAGGGCCCATCCATCTGAGTGGTTCTGCAACAAGGTCCAGCTCGGCCAGAAGGCCCACATAGACTTGCATCACAGCAGCCAAGCGTTTGTTCATGACCTCAACCTCCAACAAGTCAACAGCAGCAAGACGGCCTCCTGCGATCCGCTCGATGGACCACTGAAG
The DNA here is from genome assembly GCA_963970005.1 of Durusdinium trenchii. Taxonomy (NCBI): domain Eukaryota; class Dinophyceae; order Suessiales; family Symbiodiniaceae; genus Durusdinium; species Durusdinium trenchii. The sequence goes on from CAXAMN010008868.1 coordinate 175,532, forward strand.
AACGGCATCAAGCTCAGACCACACCGACACTTCTTCGCCACGTCTCTGCATATTCTGCCGAAGAGTCGCTGCTAAACCATTTCCAGAACCCAGCGGAATCAGACTAACTGCCAAGCGTTGTCCATCCTTTCTTGAAAGAATGCCGTTCACAAGCTCATGAAACGTTCCGTCTCCCCCAAGACTGACAGCTGCATCATAGCCAGTCAAATCTCTAGTCATGCCGATTTCTCTCGCATGTCCAACTCGTTCTGTTGGCACAACATCGCATTGGATACCTCGCTGTTGCAGGCCGGGCAGCACAACATTGTTCAAGATGGACTCAGCTTGTCGCTTTCCCGCATTGGGATTGTAAATCAGGAGCACGCGCTTCACTGCAATCACTTTTTGATTGCTCTTGGACAGGGGAGGAACAAGTGGTGCTGGCTCTGGCAGATTGAAAATTCCTTCGCAGCACGTGCGCCGCATGCTACAGCAGCAATAAGCAAGCGAGAGGGTGAACAACACAAGGCCAGTCACTGTGGCAACTTCTCTCCAAACCTCTGTGCCGATATCACTGCCCGCGCTGATCAAAATAGGAGGCAAAACAACCTTAGTGCAACGCTCATCTGCCTAGCAAACCTGCAATTTCCAGTTGCATACAAAATGCTCCCCCAGTCTGCCAAATGTGAATTCAAAACAGCTTGAACAAGGCAAGTGGCTCCTAGAACCAGACAAGTGCAGCATCTGATCATCAGTCCACCAGACCTGTCGCAGCAAGCAGGCACTCCCAGTCTCTGCCGAGTATCTTCCTCAACATTCGTGACCTCAGGGCATGCAAATCCCTCATGCCCATCAATGTGCTGCTTTTATTTACGCTACCCGGAGATGACACAGGAGTAGTGAAACATACATGCGGAAATGAGTCTTCCTATCTCATGTGTCCGCAGTTGCAACCCCCAAAAGCGTATCGCATGTGTCCAAACTACATAAAGGAGGCTCAAAAGGACTATAAGGTCCTATCTCATGACATGAGGACCTATCTCAGATTTGGCAAACGGGAAACAACATTGCGAGACACTTAAGAGACGTTTGTGAAGGAAAGTCTGAGCCTTTGGACATGTGCTCAATCCATTTTTGGGCAATTTTGGAGACCTATCTCATATGCTTTTCGTACACTTTGCAATGACCACAGTTTCCTATCTCATCTTGGCAGTAGCATGGTGTTCTAGCATGTGGCAGTTGCCCTATCCATAATAAAGGGTTTTTTTAACGTAAAAGGTGTCATCATTCCATGAGTGAATGCAAATGGCAAAGGGCCTTAGACTAACTAACTAACTAACTAACTAACCAACCAAGTAACTAACTAACTAACTAACTAACCAACCAACTAACTAACTACCTAACTAGCTAGCACCCAAGCAAGCAAGCAAGCAAACAAAATAACTTCCTGAAGCCCTTGAAGAAAGCTCAATTATGTAAGTCTTTGTCAGTGATATATCCTGTTACCCTCTCCACCAGTATGTCGCGTGACACATGTTTTTGGTGACTTGATGATTCGCTGCCATTGTATTGCCAGGGTGCGTCTACTGAGATCTCTGAAATGTCAGTGCCCCACCACTGCTTGACACCAGCGAGTTCCACATGACCAGGCTTTGCCCCAGCCAAAAGCGCCATGGGTGAACGGCTTAGCAAGGAATAGCTACTGGCCATCCACCAATGTGAAGGAGAAACCCTTCGTTAGACCAAGTATAGCATGTCAAATTTAAGGAACAGGTAGGTGTCACTCACAAAACTTCATCCAAGACCAGCAGCTGATGTTTGTGCATTCGCTATTCGTCTCGAGCCAGACTGGCTGGCTTCAAAGTATGTCCATGTATGTCCTAACTGGTACCCTAACCGGGCTAAAAACAGCTAATCAATCCTTCACATCAAAATTAACGACGTCGCAAAAGAGTGATGGGCCGTCGGACCATGCCACCCCGCCTGGTGGTGATGGGCCGTCAGCTTCATCCACCTCGCGATATCACTCCGCTCATCAGCAAAGGCCTGTCTTGAGACTCACATGCGGATTGTCGGGCCTCTTGCTCCTCTTCCAAAACTGGAAGCTTGAAATTTCGATTTGGCCTGAGCAAAGTTACACAGTTCACAAGGAAGGAACGTCTAGGAAGAAACATTCACCAGCTCGTAATGTGGCTGATTTGTTTACGTCATTTAACGTCATTTGTTCCTCCGGGGAATGCTCAGGTGCTTGACTCACGTGAAGGAGTCGGGGGATCTCCTGGCACATCTTTCTCTTGCACTTCCAGGTCTCGTTCGCAACATGTTTCGCTTCTAAAAACAGGACGCAGGATAGCTCACGCATTATTCATTTGGTTCCTAGACCTAGATGTTTAGGGAAACTTAACTATGAAGTCCAGTCCTTTCTCGAAGTTGGGCATAGAACTCCTGGGGCCTAGCCTAGGCATAGGCCTATCCTAGGCCCATGCCTACCTAGGCATAGGCCTATCCTAGGCCTATGCCTAGGCTAGCCATAGGCCTATCCTAGGCCTATGCCTAGGCTAGCCATAGGCCTATCCTAGGCCTATGCCTAGCGCTATCCATGGGGCTGCCCTCGGCTAATGCCTCGCCTGTCGCCATAGGGGTGTCCTAGCCTCGTAGCCTTTTTCCTCCTGGCCCTCTCCTCCCTGTCCGTTGCTTTCCTCTCTCTGCCCCCCTCCACCTGCCTCCCCCTCTCCCCTTCCTACCGGATGCGCCCCGGCAGGATCTGGCACGCAACGACTGACCCCGAATACCAGCGATCAAGCAAGGGCATGGGCACCACGAAAAGGGACAGACAGGGGGAGGAAAGCAGCAGACAGAGCAGCACCGCCGTGAGGGGCGCGCGAAACGTCGACGATTCGTGCGCCCCTCCAAATTGGAGTGGCCGTAGGCACAGAAGCTAGCCTACCTCTATCTTTCTGCCGCGCCTAGTACCTTTCCCGCAAATGATCAATCCGGCTCTTTCGGGTGGCCAAAGTCCCTCTCTCCGACACTTTCGCTTGGACTTCCGCACAGGTGCCAGAAATATGAATGCCCTGCAGGGTTTAGCGGCCAGGAGACTGGAAGCCGGCGCCGGTCCCGCGCAGGATGTGGCCCGGCATGACCTGGCGCGCAACGCATCCTTCTAGCGGCTTTTGGCTCCTACGTTTGCGGCTTCGCGCGCCGCGCTGCCATGGAAGCGGATGCCTTGCGGGCGTCTAACTTGGACGTTTGCCCTTCCTGTGCGGCGGAGTTGCGGCCACAGCCGGTACAGCAAATCGAAGTCGTGCACCTATTAATGAAACCACGGCGATGTATCCATGGTTTTGCCGTGATGCGCGTGGTTGGGATCGTGTGCTGCCGGGTGACGTTGCGGCGCCGCGCCCGCTGCTGTATCCATTGACGCAAAGCGTTTGGCTCCATCGGAACTTGCTCGAGTGGTTTGATGGCTTGTTTCTCATTGGGGGTATCAGCGGGCACGATTTCCTGCTCTGCCGCAATGCCGTGTTCGGCGGGGGCGGATCTGCAGTGCGGCGCTCGCCTTTCTTCGCGGTGTATCTCCAGTTGTGGTGGTGGAATCACTGCTGGATACGGCTTGGATGGCTGGCTTCTTTGGAGCTCCTTCGGCCGCGCGGCTGCGGCTCAGTGGCCGCGCCGTGGATCGCAGCCTGGCGCTACAGCTCGCTTGCCAGCAGCTGTTCCCCATGCTGCGGCAAGCGTTCGAGGACCGTTGGGTGACTACGCATCCTGCCTGGCGTGGTCCTGCTTGCGCCTCTAGCATTCCGCTGGATGGCAATGAGAAGCTCGTCCCGCATGGGCGCTGCTTCGCCGAACGCGGTCTCGATGGGCGCACCGCCTTCTGTTTGCGGGCCCCGCGCTGCGGGCACATCACCTGCGGCATTGCAGAGCATCGTGCGCAGGAGGAGCATTTGCTGCAGGTTCATGCTGCCCGCTTGCGCGACCGCCGGCGGCAGAGGTGCGGCTTTCTTTCGTCGCCTTTTGTTCGTTGTCGTATTTTTGTCCGGAGGAATACACACACACACACACACACACCTTGGTGGCAGCCGCGTGCAGCGCGGACTCCGCCTGCACAAGTGTGGGCGCCAGAGGCGGATGACTGCAACACCTGCAAAGCCCGCGGCGTCCGCGCCTACCAGCGTGGCGGCATCCTTTGTGCGACCTTCGGCTGTGGCATTGTCATGCCTCCCCAGCGCTTCCATGGGGCTGAATTTTTGCCGCAGGTAGCAGCCTATACGTGGAGCACGTGCTGCGAATCAATCCAGCCCTGCACACCATTGGCTATATGATGACTGGTGCGCCATTTGGCGCCGCATTTGCGGTCCTGTGGGAGCGTGGCTGCTGCGCGCTTGCAGGCGTATGTGGATCGTTGGCACGCGCGTGGGATCGCCGCCCACAGTGCTGGTCAACCTACAGCCCGGATCGCTACAAGGTCATGTACGACTGGGAAGAACTTTGCAGGGGCTTGTGGCTAGCTTGGTTCATGGCCACCAGCGCTGGGAACTGCATTCCTGGTCCGGGTGCATCTGGGGGTCCGCGCGGCCAACCGTGCGTTTGCGCGCGCTGCTGACGTACTCTCTACCTTTGGTCCTGACCTTTCTCAGCCCTCAACCCGCAGGTCGCGTGCTCCGCGAACCGCGCGTGCGATCCGAAGGTGGCCGCACGCGGGTGGTGGAGGCGTTACGACGCCGTGGAACTGCAACAACCTCTTCGTGAGTCTGGCTGGGATGTGGACGCTGGCTTCCAGCTTGTGGGCGTCGCTTCTCCTACCACCGGTGCCATTGTCGGCGGTTTCCCACAGAACTTTTTGCGATCCCACTTGGCCGCCGTGACCCAATTTCCGCTGCAGATTTTGTTGCGCAGGCGCGGCGTCGGAGTGGGGTCGGGGGGCGCGGACGCGGGGCGCTGCCTCTGCAATGCACGCAGGCCAGTGCATGGACACCTCTCACGCCAGTCTGCAGGGCCACGTTGACGGACAGCTTGACCGCACTGAGGCGCCCCTAACCCTCACGTTCATTCCGGGCGCCACGCCCGAGGAACTCTTTGCCCAATGCGATGCCGACAAGGTTACCCGCGTCTATCATGGCCTTCTTCACGGACATGACGAGATTGCAGGGTTCTTTGAGGACATGGGCTTATACGGGGGAGGCCAGCGAACCAAAGCTCGTCAGAGCGACCTCAACGTCCTCATCCCAGCAAAATTTTTCGCGACCGAGAGCGCGGCTACGGCAAGGACCTTTTTGCTCTGTATCGTCAGACTCGCAGTGGCATCAACGCACGGGACGCGGATCGCATCCTGCGCGACGATGACGTCATCGCCGCCAGCTTGGCGACCCGGGAGCAGTATCTCTTCTTTACCGCACCGGTGATGAACCCATATGCCTTGCCACCCGCCCATGTGTAGCTCCCAACTGAGGTCCTTGATGAGAATGGAGAACTTTCGAAGATCGGGCTGGCTTTCGCCGTGACCTTCTCCCACGGCGCGGGGACTGCGTCCAGCAGGGGATGAAGCGGTGCTACCACTTCGTCCACGGCCTCCCCAACCAGGAGTTGCGCTTCACGGATTCCGGCCTCAAGAAATTCCGGTGCTTCGATGCCTGGAATTGGCGGCTTGCGGGGTACGTGCAGTATGTTGACGATCAATTAGCCGCTGAGCTGCGCCAGGTCCAACGGCATCACGCGTTACGATGTGCTGGACGTCTCTCTTTGCGCGCGCTCCTCGGCTTGGTCCCGGACGATGCGACCATCGACAACACGCGCATCACGGCCGAGATCGTGGATGACCCTGGCATCTGTCCTTGGTGGTTTTGCGGTTGGCTTTCGTGGTGTCTCGGCTGCGCCCGGCGCTCTGTGTCGGAGGGAGAGCCCAAACGTGGACGTTTCGCGCGCCTTTCGTTCGGTTCCTTCCCCGTGTCTCTTCGTCTGGCCGGTCTCTTGCAGGGGGTCGACGCCGCCTCTCTTCCGCCACTGCGGCCACAAGCAGACGGCGAGGTGGATGCGACCTTGTTCTGCCAAGCGCTGGCCCCGGCCTTTGTACACATGCTTGGACCCCGTTGAGGAGGCGGCGCGCCAGCTCAATGCAGCGATCCTGGGCTTAATGCGGGAAGCCCTCACATGGCCCGGATGCGCTTTTGTGAGCAGGGGATGGTTACCCGGAAGCTAAACCAGGCTGACCTGGGCCAGGCCCAGTTGCATCGGGGGTGGAGCAAAGCGCAGGGGCATTCCAATGCCACGCGCTCCGAGTGGTGGCTCCAACGCGTCGCGGCGGGCTTGGCGCGCATGGGACTGGGGAGTGTGCTGCAGGCGTCTGATGGGCAGCGATATGTGAAGCCGACTGTGCTGGAGCTTTCAGATTCCCACACCGTCGCCTTCTTGCAGACCCATCTCCAGCTTTCTCCGGATGCGGTGGCACGTTCCTGCACCAAGCATGGGTCCGTCAAGAGTGACCGGTCCACCTTGCCTGCTCCGGCCACGCCTGCGGCCTCGGCCTCGCTGGTGGCTCCTGTCACGCATGCCGCACCGGATCCCGCGCCTGCCATGGCTGCGGCCCCGCTGCTGCCTGTCATCAGCAAGGCACCTGGAACACCGACTGTGTGCTCCTCACCTTTGCCGACCCTGCTGGATCCGGCCTCTGGCGTTGTTCCTGCGTCCGCGAACGCAGCGGCCAGCGTAGGCGAGGTTGCACTCACACCTGCCGAGAGTGCGGAGACGGCTGTCATCTTCGACCCCTATGCGGACGAAGGTGTGCTGCGGACCTTGCGCCTCACTGGTGGCACGGACCAGTTGGCGCTCAACAACTTGCGGAACATCTTCTGCATGGTAGCGCTTCGCGCGCAGACACCGACGCACCTGGAGGCCTACATGTTCCTGGATCAGCGCGTGGAGGCCGAGGAGAGCGACATTTTGGTGCGGCTGCGGGAGCTGCTGCATGGCGGCCGCTTCTCGGACGAGGGGCCTGCCTTTCTTTCGTCCGTTTGTTTCCTGAACGCCCCCCGGCACCTTGCTTTTCCTATGTTTCCCTGGCCTATAAGTCGAAGAAGACGACCTACGAAAGTGCCAGAAAGGCAAACTCCGGCATTTTCAGCCAGAGGCCCCGTGATCTCCGTGCATTCGCTCGCGCAGGAACTGGCACGCTTGCCCAACGATGCTGGGTTGCCGTGGGAGATGCACGATATTTGGCTGCAATGGCTTGATCTTGCCTGTGAAGAATGGCCAGGTGGCCCCCGCACGCGCGCCCGTGGAGCAGCCAGCCCAGCGCCGCCGTGTGGCCCCTGTGGAGGTTTCAGAGACTCTGGGGTAGAAGCCGCCTGACCGAGGGCCTGTATAGTCCTGCCTTGTGCTTCGTTCTTTCGAGCCTTTCTGTTTTGATTTTTTTGCACTGGTGCCCTTTTTGGCGACGGCGACGCAACGCGACCCGACTTTGCTAGTCGTGTGCATCGTTGTGGCCGGGGTGCTCTATGTTTTCTCTGTATAGCTGACATCTATTTCAATCCTCCATTCTTCCCCGACGTGCATCCACGCGTGGACCGTTCGCGGCGGCTATCTTCTTTGTACAATCTCCAAGTTGCAGCGTTTGGCCGCCGGCACGCTCCTACGGCCGGCGGCACGCTGCTCCTTGCAAGGTGACGTCCGCCTCTAGACCCAGACCTGCGAGCAAGAAGCTGTCAGTCACCTCCCACGCGTTGCCCGCGCACCCCCTGCCCGCCTGTCAGGTGGTGACAGCTGCTGCGCAGTCGACTGCAAGGATGTGCAGCTGGGTGCCAAAGAACTGGTCGCGCCCAAACGGTTGAAGCAGCGACCGTTTTGCGTGCGTCTTTCCTGCAGACCCTTTAGTTCGCTTTTCTGGACGCAGCCATTCTCCGGCCGTCTTTCATCTCGCCCGCGCGTTCTCCTCCACTCTGCCACGCTCCGCCCCGGCGTCCGGCGGGCGGATGTCAAGGATTCCGAGGACGAAGACATCCCCAGAGTGCTGCCCTTCTTTGTCATCCTGCACGCCTTCCTGGCCGGGGTCTTCGATTACCGCGTTTCGCGGGAGACTCTCGAAACCTTACAGGCGCTCCTCCAGCGGGATCCGCATCTGGACGACTTCTCCTTCGTCGCTCCTATTGTTTGGGTCCGGGCCGGAGCTTTCATTGATGCCGTGCATCGTGGATCAGAGAGTTCTACAACCCTCCGGCTGTGGCAGGCGTGGCTGCAGTTGGAAGTATGGCGCGTTGACTTGCCGGCGCCCCTTTTGGTACCTCTACATCTTCGGGTTGACCTTCTGAAGGGGGGCACCAAGTCGCAGCAGTCGCGAAGCTGCGCGAGAAAACCGATTGAGGGGTCGGGGGCGTTGGCATCCTGCGCTTGGCTTGCACACTCACACTGTCTTGTTTTACAACCGCTCCGTCCGCAGCCGCGTTTGCAGCTTTTCGTGCGCTCTCTGGGCCGCGGCGGGTGGCCATGCCGCCGGTGCAGCAATGTCCGGCAGCGCCAAGCGCCGCTCCCGTCGCCGGTGATTGCACTTTGCTCTTCCAGATGCCGTGGTTGCTTCGTATCCTGGACGGGGAGAAGACGTGCGAAGTGCGTGGTGCGTCTCTGCGTCTGGGCGGCACCTGGCTGGGCAGCGGGGGACGCCTCTATGCGTGGGCCGAGCTCGGCTTGAGCGACCGCGTGGAAACAGTGGAGGACTTCCAGGCCCGCCTGGCCGAGCATTGCGTCGTTGCAGACACTTTACCTTACCGTCGCACTCTCTTGCGGGCGCAGCTCCTGGACCCGCCGATTCCGTATGTGTCACGGCCGGGCCCGGTGACGTGGGCACGGTTCCAAGCGCCCGCGCCGCCGCCTCGCCCGCCGAGGTGGCGTGCTGGCGTCCTGCATCCACGTTAGATTGCAGACCTTCTGGCCAGATGAAAACGGCTGGATCTGTGCGCCTCCCTATCGCGTCCGCTCACTTTCAGGTCTGACCGCGATGGATATTGTCTGCCACCAAGTCTCCGGCTCGAAACTGCGCTGCCCGCCCCTTTTGTGTTTCGGCCTTCCGCTGCCACGCAACCTCTCCAGCTGTCTGACGAGATCTTGCTGCTTGCATTGCTACCGCTCTGTCCCCTTCCCTGCGTGCTACAGCTCGCAGCCGTCGCTCGCCGCGCCGGCCCTGGGCAGTTGACCACGCACGAGCTCCTGCGGCGCTGTGTCGACCTCCGCGAACGGGTCCTCACGGCGCTCATGCCCGTTTTGTGGGAAGGCCTCCGCTGCCCACCCTTCCGCGGCGTGCACGCGCCGTTGCTGCACTTTGGAGGGCATCACTCGGGCGACTTCGCGCACGCCGTCGCGGCGCGGCGCGGCTTGCATCCACGCCGGAACGTGGTCCGCGCGTTGCCCGGCAACTCTGCTGCACCGAATCCACCAACCTCGCGCGCCGCCCCCGAACACCGCCCTCTGCCCGAGGTGATTCGGAGGTCTTCCTCCTCCAGTGGCTGGCCGCGAACACGGACAGCGTCGCCGGCGAGACCATGGCGGCGTTTTTGCGGCGGCACTCGTGGCGCCACCTGTGGCTCAGCGGTCACTATGGGGAGACGACACTCGTGCTCGTCTTCGCGGTGGAGAACTGTGAGGGAGCTCTTGTCTTTCCCATCAGCGCGGCGGCCGGTGATTGGCCCGACGTCGCTGCGTTGTGAGTGGTGGCGGCCGTCAGCGTAAAAGGAACGCTCCGCTTTATTGTGACGTTGCGCCGCTCGAGCGTGATCGCCGGTGTTCGCAGCCAGTCGTTGCGCGCCAGGTCATGCCGGGCCACATCCTGCGCGGGACCGGCGCCGGCTTCCAGTCTCCTGGCCGCAAATCCTGCAGGGCATTCATAGTTCTGGCGCCTGTGCGGAAGTCCAAGCGAAAGTGTCGGAGAGAGGGAGCCGAACGGACGGGGCAGGGAAGGGACGGAGCGGTCACGGGGACTTTGGCCACCCGAAAGAGCCGGATTGATCAATTTCCGGGAAAGGCACTAGGCGCGGCAGAAAGATAGAGGTAGGCTAGCTTCTGTGCCTACGGCCACTCCAATTTGGAGGTGCGCACGAATCGTCGACGTTTCGCGCGCCCCTCACCGAGGTGCTGCTCTGCTGCTTTCCTCCCCCCGTCTGTCCCTTTTCGTGGTGCCCCTGCCCTTGCGTGATGGGGCAGGAACGCGCAGGACAGGCAGCGACAGGGCGGAAGAGGAAGGGAGGGGGAGGGTGAGGGAGACAGGCGAAAGGGAGGGGGAGGAAGACAGAGGTCGGCGAGCTCTACTGTGCCTACGGCCACTCCACTTTCGGGGGCGCTCGAATCGTCGACGCTTCGCGCGCCCCTCACGGCGGTGCTGCTCTGCTGCTTTCTCTCCCTCCCTCCCTTTTCGTAGCGCCGGTGCCCTTGCGTGATCGCTGGTATTCGGGGTCAGTCGTTGCGTGCCAGATCCTGCCGGGGCGCATCCGGCAGGAAGGGGAGAGCGGGAGGCAGGTGGAGGGAGGCAGAGAGAGGAAAGCAACGGATAGGGAGGAGAGGGCCAGGAGGAAAAAGGCTATGAGGCTAGGACAGCCCTATGGCTAGGCGAGGCATTAGCCGAGGATAGCCCCATGCATAGCGCTAGGCATAGGCCTAGGATAGGCCTATGGCTAGCCTAGGCATAGGCCTAGGATAGGCCTATGGCTAGCCTAGGCATAGGCCTAGGATAGGCCTATGGCTACCCTAGGCATAGGCCTAGGATAGGCCTATGGATAGCGCTAGGCATAGGCCTAGGATAGGCCTATGGATAGCCTAGGCATAGGCCTAGGATAGGCCTATGGCTAGCCTAGGCATAGGCCTAGGATAGGCCTATGGATAGCCTAGGCATAGGCCTAGGATAGGCCTATGGATAGCGCTAGGCATAGGCCTAGGATAGGCCTATGGGTAGCACTAGGCTAGCTCCCTAGGCCCCTGGGATAGGGGCTACCCTGGCTCGAGTATAGGGGTAGCTGTGGGAGTTCTGTATGCGAAGTTGAAAGCCGTTCATAGTACTGTACTGTGTGCTTCTCTGCCACTCTGCCCTCGAGAACCTGTTGCGTTCGAGGGCTCAGATCCTGTCCTCTTCCATTGTGGGGCGGTGCATGTTGTGCCTGCCAACATGCTACGTAACGCTTTCAAAGAACTGCAGTCAAAAGTGATGGAAAATCAACAGACTTGAGATGAACTACCGAAAGAACTTCAAAAAATTAATTCGCATGTTCTGCCTGCAAATACTCGTGGTGCTCCTGCACGCGTTTGGCCAATGCTTGTAGGCCCTCGGTCATTCGCCGGTCTGATCCGTCATTTCTGAGGTTGCCAAGTTTCTGAGGTCAGGACCTCCAGGAGAATGGCATCAAAATCTGTTGCCTTCGGTCCTCGATCGCTGTGGAAACGCAAAGAGCAAATCAGTGAAACCGAAAGGTCAAGCTATTTCAATCTATCCACATTTCAGCAGTCTGCTCAAACTTTACAGCATGTTGGAAGAATATAATGTACGTTTCTTGCACTCAACCAGAAACCATAACCCGGTCCACCAAGACTAGACAAAGTCCCACCTGTCGCACGGCAAAGAATGTCTCAACACCAAATCACGCAGAGTCTGTTGCAAACCGGCCTTGGGCTGATTTGAATGTGCTCCTGGGTGGATGGAAAGCCGTCAGGATGTAAAGCTTAGAGGAAACTGCAGAAGGACATCAAGGGGCGAAGCAAAGGTCTAAAGGAAGAAGAAAAACGTATGAAAAAGACAGCTATGTTCAACATCCTGTTCATTCTTGATTCATAAGATTCTAAGGCATGCACTTGCTGGCCATGGCCTTGTGACAAATCTGGGCAGTTCTCAGCTTTTAGTGGCTGCCTCTTGCTCTCATCAGGTTGGCACCGGACGACTTTCTGTCGTGCAGCCTTGTCAGTGACTGCCACTCAATGCAGAAATGATGCAAAAAAGTTGACACGCAAACACAAAGGTTCATAGGCTGCGAGCGTATGTTTGCTTGCGCACTCCACGTGGCAGCTTCAGCGTGTGGGAGGAACGAAAAATCAAACCGTTTATCGTTGGCGCTGAGATTTGACGATTCTGGATTGTCATCTCTGAGTCATCTCTTATAAGACGGACAACTATACTTGATGCATTTTTTTAAGCTTCTGAGTTCCAATGTCAGCCTTGACAGTCAAATCGATGATGGGCGGCAGTGTTCAAAAAGTGGCAGGAGTCAACAAGTTGCATTCCAAGTGTAATGGACAAAAACAATCAAGTCGAAGTTTCTCTCGGCGTGATAAAGTCAAAATAAACTTTAAAAAGTACGCACGCTGCAACTACTCTGACTTTGCTGACGAGCTATTTTCTCTTCCAACTGCTCATCTTGTGAAAGAAGCTGCACCTGTAAGCGTGGAAAGAATTTGCAAATGCCAGATACTGTTCAAATCTCAGCAACTCATCGAGATGCCAAGCAAGGGAGTCACACTCTTTGCACCATGCATCGCAACTTTTGCTGCCCGTTGTCCGTCTTTGTCGCAAAGCTGTTGCGAGTCCTCACTCTCTGATCAGCACAATGGTACAGCATTAATTTGCCTGTACAAGGCTGATTCCAGAAACCAAATCCAAAACATGTTTTTGCTGGTTTAGAGATCTTAGCTTGTTCAGGAGTGGTGCCCCAACGAGGCGCTTTGCAGCGCAATCCCTCACATCCAGTTGGAGAGCAGAACTCAAGGGAGGATCCGGCATGCTTGGCCGGACCTGGGGAATAGTCATACGCTGGCCAGGCTGCCCATCAGAATTTGAAAGGGGCAAATCGCAAAGGATCTGGTGTGTCACGACAGGACAAGGATTTCTCAGATGCTTCGCATGAGCATCTTCGCCTTCCCACAGTTTGAGCTGAACAACTTCATGAAGTGCACAGATTTGCCAATGGCATTTCTCTGATGTCCCACTGAAATCAAACAAAGCATTCCAGTAGTTGACTTCGACAGGAAAGGCAGCAGCTTCGAAATGCTCTTTGCAGTTGGCATAGGAAGCACACCAGGGTGCTACAAGAATATCCTCACAATCCAGCATAGTGGGTGGAGTTTTGGCGTAGATGTAGAGCGTGCAAGATTTGCACTCCTTCAATCTGATCTGTTGTGCAGCGGCCCAGAATGTACAACCCTCACAATTGCGAAAACACGCAGGCCCATCGCAGGGCCCCAGGAGGATTAGGGAATCCTTGCAGGAATCTACAAACACTTGACCACTTATGTCACAAATATACACTTCACATTTAGACAACTCCTCCAAGTTGACCTGCTGCCGATTTAGAGATCCTGGCTTTCTCAGAATAATATCTCCACTCCAGCGAGAGATGAAGAAAGGGTTCAAGTCAGGATAGCCTTGTTTGAAGCTCCGGAAGTTCATGCTTTGATTGAAACTGTAAAGTGTAAAATATCTTACTGCCTCTGCATGTCCATAGCCCAAGTAGGTACAAATGTAGTCACTCAGGTCCTCCATTGAAATCTCCTTCAAGTCTCCAGAGATCTCCTTGAAGACTGTCCAAACGTCTTTGTCCGGGGACGTTCTAAACGCCCTTGCAACCAAAGATCGTCCCTGCAATTCCTGCCCGTTCCTGGCACGACGCTGGAATCGTGGACAAGAACTGGCTGGTGATTCCAGTGTCGCGGTTTCATGTCCAAGTCCAACTGGATCAACCGAACCAAGGAAGCGGTGGCACCAGTCACACCAGGCTCGGGGCAAACAGTCAAAACATCCAAACTTCAGATCTATGCTGAAGCAGAAGCGCATCCCTTAGCAACTGCGATTGCCTGGGGAATCTTTGCAATGATGCATGCAGTGTGTGGCACAATTGAGTGTAATTCCTGCCATGTACTAACGTTGCCGAGTTTAAAGATGCTTGATGTTGGTGCCATATTGCTGTGGGACATGTCCACATGAGAACCAAATGATGCTTGAGCCAATCTAACGATGCTTAAGTCTTTGAGTCTCAACACCTTGTCAGGTTGGAGGCCATCGCTATTAGGATGAAGGCCATCGCTATTAGGATGGAGGCCATTGCTATGAGGATGATGTTAGGATGGAGGCCATTGCTATTACGAGGGAGGCCATCGCTGTTAGGACGAAGGCCATCGCTATTAAGATGGAGGCCATCGCTATTAGGAAGGAGGCCATCGCTATTAGGACGAAGGCCATTGCTACAAGGATGAAGGCCATCGCTATTAGGTCTGATGGCGGCCATCGCTATTAGGTCTGATGGAGGCCATCGCTATTAGGATGGAGGCCATTGCTATTAGGAAGAAGGCCATCGCTATTAGGTCTGATGGAGGCCATCGCTATGAGGTCTGATGGAGGCCATCGCTATTAGGTCTGATGGAGGCCATCGCTATTAGGTCTGATGGAGGCCATCACTATTAGGTCTGATGGAGGCCATCGCTCTTAGGATGAAGGCCATCGCTGTTTGGATGGAGGCCATTGCTATTAAGATGGAGGCCATCGCTGTTATTTGAGTCTATTGAGCAATTCGTGGCGGCCACCTCGTCGGCAATCGCCTCCAGAACTCTCTCGGGTGCCTGGAGTCACCGGAGGCACTGACTATGCACAAGCGAGAATTCATTTTTGCCTGCGGTGCCGGCCCTGCCCGCCTACTTAATTAACTAGGCACCTACTTGATGAAGAAGGTACAGTAAGCTGCTGCAACGGTGGAAGAGCCCAAAGGAGGTGGGGCAGGTGGCAGGAGGCGGTTTTTTCGGGGCCCCAAGGCTGAAAGAGATTCTAGGCGAGCTTCTAGGTAGGACGCATGATAGCTCACGCTTCTATTCATTTGGTTCCTAGGTTTGATGCTTGCTACACTGCTACACACTTCCGAAAACGGATGGATCCCTACACGAACACCATGCGCCTCCAGAGAGTCGTCAATGCCGAACACCACTTGCGGCGGTGTCGTCAACGGTGCCTCTTCGTCTTCCTGGAACACAGCTCCAGTTACTAGAAGCGATGCACTTGTTCCTAGTAGCTTCTTTCTTGTCGTCTGGTGAGCTTAGCCAGGCTGAAGGCTCCACACCTCCTGACAGCCTGCAAGAAACCGATTGCGCAAGAGCTCTTCTGCCTCAGAAATGCAGACGGACAGAAGCCAAAACAGGTGAAGTGCTGAGGACGGCGCAGTCGAACGCTCAGCTGGGCCAAATTTCAAGCAGCTGCCTAGGAACATCAAAGAGTTCAAACCTCTTGTCTTGTGGTTGATGAAAACAAAGCAATTCATTGTAGTTTGGGCTGCCCGCGAACAAATTCAAGGCATTGCGAATCTGTGACCTTAGTTATTACAGCCCAGTTGGACAGCGTGGATTCCAAATGCCTGAGAGCCTTACACCATTCAGCTTCTTGTCCAATGTTGGCCCCAGCGGTACGGTTCGCACCACACCTCACAAGGATGAAAACTTCAATCTTCTGGGAGTCCATAACAGAACCTACAGTGCCTACAGATCGAAACAAACTGTCTCTCTTGCAACTAAAGCAGATTAAGGTCTTGTTGGCTTACCTCAACCAGAAAACCCCGGGTCACGCAACTCCGCGGCACAACTCCGCGGAGCCGGCGAGAGACTCAACATGCTGCGGCACCTGCGATGTGATTTCTTTCTGAAACACCCAGCGATTCAGCCTGGCACACAACGAAAACAAAATATCATGATTCTCTTTAAAAAGGTATGTGCCAGGATTGGTGTCTCAGTTCTTTTTCCGAGCGTTCGCCTCAAAGCGGCTTGGATGTCGTCCAAGACAAAGTCCAACAATAAGACCCAACTGCTCCTGAACGTCTACAGGTTGAAACAAACACAAACCAGGATTCTATGAAGTCAGAAGAGTGGTGTCCAAGCAGGGACTGGAAGCAAATCGGATAATCATACAATAATCATGCCAATACTATATATCCTCTCCGTCGATCCCCGAAATCAAAGGCCTGCCAAGCACCTGACTGACAGCTGAAGTTCTGTGCTCTCTGCCAACTCAAAGCCATGTGAACGGCATTTTGTGGTTTCAGCCAGAGGGGGAATGCAGTTGAGCCCGCTGTTCAAATCAAACGACCGTCATATTTTGTGCATCGGGTAAGTTCTTAACTTTGCAAGAATGGCCCTATGGGCAGGGCATCTAAGCTTGAGACCATCTCGGCCACAACGCATCCATACGACCAAACCTTAGAACTGAGAAACACAATCCAAGCAGCTTGGAAAACTCCTCCGGGAAAATCAACGTTCGGAGAAACCTCACAGAATTCATTGTCAAGCAGCATCGATGCTCTGGTTGTAGAAGGTCCCAACAAACAGCTCAGGAGCGCGGTACCAGCGCATGCCTACATACTCCGTGAAAGCCCGTGGTGGGTCATCCCTGAGGCAGCTCCGTCGAACGAAACCAAAGTCACAGAGTTTTGCTCGTCCATCCTTGTCCAAGAGAATGTTGCTTGGTTTGACGTCGCGATGAATCAAGCCAGTGGCATGTAAGAAACTTAATGCACGGGCAATGTTGCAGGATACTCTTCGAGGTTCTTCAACTAGATTGTATCTGATTGCGTGCTCAAGATCATGCAGTGCCAATTCAAAGGCCAAGTACAAATGGCATCCTGTCTTTGGTAGGACAGCGTCCTGCAAAGACACAATGTTCTTGTGGCGCACTTGCCGAAGCACTGCAATTTCTCTGTACATTCGTTTCAGCGCTGTAGGATCATCAGGAATCAAACAGTCAAAGCAACACTTCAAAGCCATGGTACACTTTGAGCTTTTGCTCTGAACCAGAATGACTTCTCCGTATGCACCGGCTCCCAGTAGATGAACTCCTTGCTGACTGCCCTCATCTTCCACAGTGTATCTCTCAGTAATCTCCTCTGGAAAATCTGAGGGATTCATGAAAATGCCTGCAGGGCACAGGGCGTCGGCACCAGTCGGCACCATTCAGGCGTCAGCGGAACAAATCTCTCGCGGACTTTCGAGGACCAAAAGGACCGCGTCAAGGAGTCTTTGGGCTGAGACTAGCTAGAAGCTACTAGTAGCAAGAAGCTACAAGGTGGAGGCCATCGCTATTAGGTTGACGGCCATTACTACTAGCAGCTAGGGCTTCTAGTTACTAGAAAGCTCTATTGTTACTACAGGTGAAACGATTCCCAGTGAAACGATTCCCAAGGAAGCTTCTAGTTATATGGTCAAAGGAGTCCACTGGTTACTCCCAGACCTTGAGCTCGTTCCTTTATGAGCATAGCTGCTGGAGCGGCATCCTAGTTCTCAAGATTGACTTTACAATTACAGTATTGGTATTAGGCCCCCAATTGCATTAAACTTAAACATGATCTCAGCATGTGGGTCCTTTTTGATCTGCCCTTTCTGCGTCGGCCCAAGCGTGTTGCCATTGACCCTGTTTCTGGGGCCACATTGGGCACCAACTAGGCTGTCACTGCTGCGCAGAGGAGCTCGCCTGAAGTGACAGCGACACTGGGAAAGCTGTTGATCTGGAAACCTGTCGTTTGAAGCAATGAGATGCTGGGTGTGTGGCGGGCTGGAGCCGCTGTCGAGCTCCTTCAATTCGCTTGTCCTCCATGGCCTCGACTCAGTATTGGTGGGCGTGCAAAACACAAAACAGTGAAAACTCGCCAACAAGACCTTGCTCAGTCAACTCTTTGTACACCTTGGACATCAGCTCATTCCGGCTCATTCCGATATCCCGCCTTAAAGAAGTCTTCACCAACTGGCCCCGACAAGTTCAAGAGCGTTGGATCCTACCAAGCGAAGCAGGAGAGAAAAGCAGCACATGTTGGCATGTCCGTCCATAAAGCGTTTGGGCTTCTGGGTCTCTATGTAGCAGCGTGTTGGCTTCGGCCGGAATAGAAGTGCCAGGCTAACACTGAACGATGTTTGGAAGTCCACTCTACCACGCTGCGCAACACTGCCAAGTCCCGGTTTGATCTTGAGCTCCCCAGCGAACTCTGTTCCAGCGAAGGGTGAGCCAGGTGCATTCCAGGCATCCTCAGGCAAATTGTCATTTCCGAACAAAAGCATGGACAAAGATAGAAGGTACCCAATAATGCTCACGCAGCTGTGCCAAGTGCACCTTCATCATCTCGGCAGTCCGAATTTGATCAGAACTGGGCTTTCCCTGGCACAGAATGGCAAGCAAGGAGCAGTGTGTATTGTTTAAATATATATATATACATATTTATACCCTTATACATATATATACATGCATACATGCATACATACATAAGTGCTCTTGGGCCTGCAGCTTCTGATTCTGATCAAACATGATCTTCCTTGCAGAAATTCAACCATTGAGGGATGGGTGAATGGACAGCAGCTCAACAGGTGCAAGAACACCCAGCAAATACATCCGGATCGTCCTGATGGCGCCCTGCGTTTCGCCATCGTATTCTTCCATCTTCCTCGTGGACTCAACCTTGGCTTCTCGCAGCACTATACTGTACTTATGTTCGAAGTTTTTTTTGGCATGTACTTTTGTTTCCAATAAGCTGTACTTTTTGGCATGTACTTTTTGGCATGTACCTTTTGGCCTGTACTTTAGTGCTTTGAAACTTGGCCCAGGGCTTTCGTTGTGTCAATTTCCTTCAGGTGTCAAGGTCAAAGGATCCTAGTCTAAACTGCGAAACCCAAATCCAACAGGAGAAACTGCAAAACCCAAGTGATGGATGATGCACGAAGTTGAGCGCTCCGGATCACCCTCAAGGACACATTTCCACCAGTTCTCTCTTGACTTCTGCAAGGAGATGATCACCTCAGCATCGAAGGTCCATGTCTTGGGATGTTTCTTGCAACTCAGTTGAAGCTATTTGCTCCTAGTAGTAATGCCCTTGTTCCTAGTAGCGTCCTTGTTCCTAGTAGTAATGCCAGGAGTTACTAATAGCTTCTTGCTCCTAGTAGCGATGCCCTTTGCTAGTAGCGTCCTTGATAAGCTGAGTCCCAAGACTTGGTGCCCATCTTCCAAATGCCAGATGGACTCCTGCTTGGACAAATGCCAAGTCCACAGGTCCATTCAGCTGAGTCTACACAGCCAACAGCTCCTCGGGCAAAACTTTCTCATGCAGCTTCCCCATCAATTGCGTCTCTTCACCTCGCTTTACGGTCAGCCTGCAGGTCTTCAGACAGCCCGAGCGATACGCAGCAGCCGCCCGCCCCGCCTGGTAGCTGTGATCTCCACCTTCACCTGGGAGGCCTGCAAAAGCTAGCAGCTAGAGAACCCTCGGGAATGGCATGGTTGTTCGTCCAGCGGTCCCGAAGCTGTGTATGTGTCGTTGTCTTGGCACTCCTTGCCTTGCAATCACCAACCTCAACCTCCATGGTCACTTCTTGCAAGGACTGTGACCAGTAGTACTTGTCCGTGATCGCCTTGGCGCAAGGCTCTCGCTCCATCACCACACATTCCGCAACACGAGTACAATGGTTATGATAACCTCGTGGACTAGGACTAGGAGACTTCTGGCTTGCAACTGGTCGTCCTCTGCGTTTCTGCAAGGAGCCGACGCCATTCCAAGTGCTGATGTGCCTCAAATGCATCTATTGTTCAGTAGGTCAGTAGGAGGCAAAGTGAGCAAGACTTTTGTGTTAAGTCTCCACATGTTTGCCAAGGCACTTCATCTTCCTGCCACAAGGGAAGCTCCAAACTATGACATACTACGACAAATGCAAACACATGTGGAATCAATCAAAAAAACTTCGTTAGATTCCTCCTCATCTCTTCTGTCTCTTCTGCTCCGTCGCTCAGCTCTGGCGATGCAGATGCTGCAGATGCTGCAGTTGCAGATGTGGTGTGTCCTGGGACGGCCGTCTCTGCCGTGGTCCCCGGGGCAGCAGCGGCAGCAGCACCTGTCATGACTTATGACTCATCACACTTGCTGCCTTGGTCCCTGTCAACAGGAAAGAACATAGAGGCAATCTGAGTATTGAGCCACTTGCCACAGGCTCTTCGTCCGGCTCATGCAGCAGGTGTGGTCTCAGCCAACAGCTTCCAGATCTTTCCTCTCTCACTTGATCACTTGAGTAGGGACATGTCTATAATATGTATATAGATCTTTAGATAGCTCAAATGCTTGGACGACTCTTGTACAGTAGGTTCTAGAAATAGAAGGGTCACGCACCAGCATGCGAAGGACAATATGTTTGACCGTTCGTCTCGCGATGGGTGACCCCGACTGATGCTTCGCCAAATATCTCTGCTGACCTCACAAAGGCTGTCCAAAAGTCATGTTCCTCACAGGAAGCGGATGCTTTCTCGTTTCAATCGGAAGCGATCTGTTGGATGGCCGTCTCAGACCGCTCGGCATGGTGTTTTTGGAGCGAAGCAGTTTGGTCAGCTTGGCTGACACAATCTCGTCTGCTTGGCAAAACTTAAATCTGGTGCAGGTGTCGATCGCAAGATCGTCCCCGCAAGTCATGTTGGGTAGGAATATGGAATACCCAAACATGTTTTCTACATCTATATATGCTTTCTGGTCCAGAGGAGTTACCACGAGCATTGTCGCGGATATTGGCTCTCCAAGGACGAACCTGGGGCCTTTCCCTAGGCCGAATTGAAAGAAATTACAGCTGTGAGGGAGTCAAGTACGTCTCCTCTTGAAAAAGCTGTCTCTTCAAGTCTCTTCTATATATTCAAAGTAAGAGCCAAAGCTTCTCAGACTGTTTCACAAAATTTCAGCCTGCGGAGCTACCCCACCACAGTCCTCGGTTGCAAACAGTCGCCAAGCCGCTGACTCGGTTCTAAAGCGTTCAAGGAGAGTCAGCAAACATTGGCAGCCACGGCTCATTTTGTGGTTCCAGTGCCAGATTTCAGTGCCTTGGGCAGCGTCACTGGTTCGCAAGTTGGGTGGCACGATACCGTGGTACTCTACAACTTCACTTGAGCAATAGACACGCAGTCAGGACTGTAGGACATGCTTGCTTTTTGGTCGATGTTGTTCCGAGTGTCGTCTGTAGGAACCACCAAGGACAAGTCGTCAAAGGGCACCACAGACTTGGCACTATGTCGTGACAGTCGAGATCGGCGAGCCAAGTCAGCACAATTCCTCGAAGTGAAAGGAAACCCAACCAAGAATCCGAAACACGCGTGCCTCAAATTCGAAACAACAGTTTCTTAGACATGAAAACTAAATGTGCCAATGTCCGTGCCAAACTAAGCCAACCCGCCTTCTGACTGCTGTCGCCCTCTTCCGCAAACAGCGGCCCACCCGCTGAAGCAAGGTGCTCACACCGGTGATCGGTGGCTGACGCACATCCATGAGCTCACTTACGGCATCAGAGAAGAAAGAATGTTCGGGATTTCGAAGCACCTGAAACTGCAGACTGATGCAGACTGCAGGAAGGTGGGCTGGACAAATCTTCTCAACCGTTTCCAGCCTGGCAAGCTTCTATGGCCGTTGGTCGCAACATTGGGTCCTTGTACCTTGGATGCCGTTCAGGGGCCAAATCCTTGCTCCTTCGTCATATTGCAATATAAGCCCAGGACATCAACATCCGAATAAAATCCTTTGTTTTGGCCTTAGGGATGCAGCCAAAAAGAAGATTCCAAGTCTTGGACATTAAAAATTGGTGCAAACAAATGTAATTAGTGCTGCATACTGCACTCAGTGTGGTGCAGTAGTTTCTTTAAACTCCTGTCTTCCCAGATCCTTGGCGATCAGATGGCAAGGGGCGATCCGGTGACATACCCTTGAGCCCTTCTCTGTGCCGCTGGAGTTGCTGGAGTCCGGTTCAGGATGCTGTACATGACGTCTTCTCCTGGGTCAAAGGTCTGAAGGCCACAGGCTTGAAGGCCACAAAATTAACTGAAACACTAGAGAAAAACCAAGTGGCTGCTTTTTCCTTTGAATGGCATGAGGTCGCTCAGGGCAAAATACAAGCAACCTCTGGCGGCCAGTCTGGAAGATTTGCTCAGTCTAGCGTCATAGACTGCAGGAAGAGCTGGTCTGAGTCATGAACCACCCAAAGCAAAAATGTCAGCAGGAGGACCTGTCAAGAGAGATTGAATCAATCTGATCAGCGGAGGAGGGGATCCAGCATGAAGACTGAATGAAATCCCTACAAGTAGCTCGTTCATTGGAGAATGCCAAGCCACCGTAGCCAAACGCATCTTCCACCTGAGGCAGCCATTAAACAAAAGGACAACACAAAGGAACTGGCTGGGCATCGTTTGCTGACATTACTTGCCTGCTCTGGAGCAGAGTATTGTGGAGGCACAGGGCCAAAACCCATTGGCCTCGAACTTTGTTTTGGCAGCAGACTTGGAGGCTTTGACTGGTTGCTAGAAACAAGTACAATGAGAAAGTTAAGTTGAAAGGACACTTAATGGACTATATAAAATATACAAACACCTGACAAGGGACGGGACGAAAACCAGCCTCTGAGCCTCTGTAATAATACATAATCGTTGTTATAGGATGAAGTCACACAAGGCCTTGATCAATCCACATTCACCGTTAGTGGTTATAGGATAGAATGTGCCTGTATTCTGTTTCCCTCTCCCCGAATGTGCCCACCAGAACGGTAAGCCTGCTTGGATATTCCTCGTGGTCAGATTTGGAAAATATGACCACGCAAGTTCAAAAAGTATTGCAAAGTCAAGTTTGCAACATGAGATGCTACATGTCTGGGAACTGTTTTGCACATGCCTGACTACTCTCTGCTTCAGCTACAACTGTGGCTGAGGATTAGGTAAAAACAACAAGAGCGATGTAGAAATCAAAAGCGGACCAGGGTGGACTCGAACCACCGAACAACGCCTGGATCAACTCCCTTCGGCTGTTACTAGTCATAGGATAGACTTGGGCCCGAACAAAAGTCCGACCCCCCTTGGACATCTATAGCTCTGGGGGTGCCCTTGTTCTTCCCGTCAACAGCCCTTTTCACAATAAAATAGGCACCCCCCAAGCAACTCAGAAGTTCCTGCCTGCATTCTATTTCCTCTTTTGTCGTCCTCTCCGTGAGAATTTGGAGATTCTTGCTTGGTCAGCTCCCTCAGTGTATAGCAATCTTGTTTGTTGCATTTCCTGTCACGCAGTCTCCCCTTTCCTGTCCTCCACCAAAACTCCCATCCCTGGTCAATAGACAATCCAAATAGTCTCCTGAAGACTTTGTGATGCTACTGATGCACTTTTCAGCATCATTTGCATCACTCGCATCACCAGGCCCTGATAAACCTATATGTTTACTACCTTTGTGACCCTCACTTTGTTTCGCTCTCCTATCCAACCGGGCCAGATTTATACCCCCCACACCCCCTACTCACTTTGTTCGCCCATCGAAGACTCAGCCATGCCTATCGTTATCGGCTGGTTTTCAGAATTTGTATATATATATATACATTGTATATAGAGAGAGAGAGAGATGTAAACTTTGAAGTTTTGACTGATCATTCCACTTCTCAGCTCTTTCATTTGATGTGCTGAGGTTCAAACAGATTCCCATCCAGCAAATGGACTGCATAACCAAAGTCTGCCTCTTTAGAGTCGCAGCAACGCTTGAAAAAGCAGCTAGCAGGGCCAGCAGGGCTAGCAGGGCTAGCAGCCAGAAGCAATGAGCTCTTTGCAAACAAGCTTCAAGCACTGACTCGCCGTCAGTCTTAATAAAAATGCTTTCCGGGTTCACCTAAGTACACAAAATGAAGCCAGTGTGGTTCGCAAACTGCAAACTCCGGAAACAGCAGCATCCCAACTGCAATGAACAATGACAAGCATGTCTGAATGAACAGTGACAATTCCTTCTTTCGGCTCCGTTGCGTTCGAATGAACAATGCCAAGTGAGTGGATGTGGCGCAGCGCTTCGCCAATTCCCTGAGGACGGGTTTCTGACGCGATCAGTTTTGACAACGTGTCAACAAATTCTGCACGTTGTTCAAAAATTGTGTTGTTCAACATTCACATTTCGAACATTTGTGCAAGAAAACAAAGCTGTCGGACATATGAGATTTGAGGCAACACACCGTCAACTCGATTTGAGTTTCATACCTTCAAGGCATGGAGTGCACAAGCTTCTGAAAGCCCGTGTTCGTTGCGCGTCCATGAATGCAACGAAACTCCCTGAAGGTGCAAAAGGCATATCCACGTGCAAGTTTCGCCCAAGGTTAATCACCAGAATCACACACAGCGATCTACAGCTTTGCTGATAAATTTGAAGTTGGTCAAAGGATCTCAAAGGTTATTACCAGTACTGTTCAGTGAGACTATCAGAAGCTGTTGACCCACGTCGCATTTCAGCCTCTATGCTGCTGAATACCAGCGCAATTTCCTGACCAGCGCAATTTCCAGGCGAGGCACACGAGTTATGCACAAGTGGTCATAAGAGACCGCAACAAGCTGCTCCATCTTCCAAGCCAGGGTGTATGAGTGCTTAGAGGTAGGCTCCCTTGACACTGAACGCTTGTTTTGAAGTGTGGATAGGCAACTGACTCCAGTGCGAGAGTATATTCTGCTACGAGGACGCAAAATCTCCGGAAATCGTCGGTCACGGTTGCCTCGACCCCGTTCGATGGGCCGAACCGATGGGCCGAACCGTTGTCCGCAAGTTTCACCCAGCGATGTGCCAAGCAACTGAGTGATAGGTGGCCATGTTGCCTGAGTCCCAACACGGCGTAGCGTAACTCTTTGGATGATCGTCCGAGGCTCGGACATGCCATTGCTGGATTCAAAGCTTCGGCAACATGCTTGCATTCGGTGGCGTCCATGTAGAAGATACCCCTACGGTTCAGCAGCAATCAAACACATGAAAGGAGCCAAGCTCACCAGTTCTGCGGAACTCCATCGCCTAAAATCTGCAACATTCTCGTGGCCCTTCACTGCCAAGGACATCTTGACCTCGGTTTTCAATGGCTGTTGGTGGTGGCATTGAAGAACCCGTTGACAAAACACCATATTTGAACGGCAAGTCTTGTTCGGTGCACCATGTCTAAATCACCTCACCAAGAATGTGACCTCGTTGTAAAGATCCGCCACTCTCACCTGAGACAATGTCACTATCTTGAAGTATCTGGGATATCTTGTGTGACAATCTATACGCCTTGCCAGGGATTTTCATGGTTATCTCCTGCGCGGGTTCCTGCAAAGCAATCAAATGTTGGCCAGGTTAGCAGCCAGGTGTACAAGAGATACAAAATGTTGGACAACAGAACAATCAAAATGCCAAAAAGAAGGAAAGCAATCGATAGTTCATGGTGATGAGTTTCTGCTCTTCTTCGCATGGCCTGCTCAGCAGGTTTCACCGCCTTCCCCGCCACGAGGAGTCCATAGACTCAGCCACGAAAAAGCCCCTAGTAGCGTCCTTGCTCCTAGTGGCGATGCCCTTTGCTCCTAGTAGCGTCCTCTACCCCCCGCCAAGTCTTCCCTCGTCTTGCCCAACCCTAGGATGACAATATGATGCACATGCGATTGACATCGTCTTGGATACAGTAGTATCCAATATGACTGAATATGAGAATATGTATATATATAATATATATATATATATATTTCATGTGCTTTTCACTTGTTTACTGCGTCATAGAATCGACGAGTGTTCTCTTTATCTCCTACTTGGAGCTCCCCTTCTCAGGCAGGAGCAGCCCTGTCGTAGGGGAGAAGGAGAGATCATCCATCGAGGTGTAATGTTGTGCCTTGGAAACGCAACGGCCACCGGCGCAATCAGCCCGAAGTGGAAAAGGACAGAACCCGCTGGAAAGCTGCAAGGTCCAAGTTGCAAAATGGCACCCTGCAAGCTCATTTGGAGCAAAATCTGCTGCAGCTGTCGTGGACCTTCAATAGGTGCTGAGAGGTGCAAAAAAACACGTCCAGCCATCGCCAAGGCCAGCACTGCAAGTATCGGCATAAACAAGCCAAAGCTGGGAAGCTACCGCGTACTTGTCCTGCCAGATAGCAAGGGGTGCCACACTTTCAGAAGTGTAACATGGAATAACTGGATGAACTTTACAACATGTGAAATGTTCCAATCTGATTTCCTCGGCGCCGTTGCCAGACGTCATCGTTGCTCTGAGGTCTTTGCTCTTTGTGGGAGCTTTCCTTGGGGTAAAATCGGCACATAGATCTTCCACGCGTCTCGTCTCAAGTATGTCACGCTACTTCTGCCGAGCAGCGCTAAAAGAACTCCCAACTTGCCTTGCGCAGGTATCGAAGGCGTGCAATCAGGGTCAAGAGCCACTATATTTGTGCCTGCAAAGCAATTGTTGGCCAAAGACTTTGAAAATCCGTGTTATTGCAACGGAAATACATCTCCAGGCAAACGACAAGTGTGTGATTTGCCACTCAAAGCTGACGCGTTTGCTTTTCCTGCTTTTCTGCTCATTTGAGACCTATTCAGTTCCTTGTCGCTGTGTAAAGCCTTTCAATCTCCCAGCCTGTGAGGACGCAAGGCACTGCGTCGCAGAAAGCGAGGGATATCTTGTGAGACACTCCTCAGATCTCTGAAACAAGACCATGTTCGTTGCCAGAGCCTGGAAACACTACCCAAGGTAGCATTTGCACTGTGTGTGTGTTTGGCTCTTCTTTGTCTTTCTTTCTGCTCTTGCCGTGCATGTTCCAAACTGTTTCTTGGTGACATGTATAAATCAGTCGAAGCATCTTCTGCCCGAATCCGGATCTGAGACCTGGGCAACACAGTCCTTTCGATGCCCGGCCCGTCATTCATAACGTTTTTGCAGAGCTCAAAATCCGCACAGAACCACATCCAAAGATTCAGAACCTTAGCCAAGCGGCAGTGATCACCAGCTTGGGTGGCTCAATGGAAATGAGTGGCAGCGGCACTTTGGAGGAAGGGGCGGCATCAGCAGACATTCGTGCCTCCTGAGAAATCCATGAAAGCTCCAGGGAAATGCACGAAATCGGTGGAGACAACCAGGTTCCCTGATACATCAGTAGCTCCGTATGGCAAGTGGACTAAGTGTGAGACTGTCACCGAGTTCTCCGCAGCGCTAACACATTCTGCTACTCTCTTATAGTGCCTTCAAACCAGTTGAAGGTCTGTGAATTGACCCAAAAATAAAGCGATGCCTCGAAGGAGTGCTATGTCGCCATACAACCGAGATGGGTTGAATGCTATTCCGACCTCAATGGTTCAACTGGCAGTTGGCCAAGAGATGCATCCAAAGAGCCAATATCCAGCACAGTTTTGAGGATGCTGAATTGAAAGTTGGGTTTGAACAGAATCAACACAAAGCGGTGCTCCAATGCAAGCACCGAGGACAGGGAACAGGGGTTTTTGCTCGGATTCCGGCACATGTGCACTCCTGGGATGGCAGCGCTCTTGCATGTATGCCACAACGTTGTAGTAAGATTTCATGGTCAAGGGAACAGTCTGCAATGGTTCACAACAGAAATCATATGAAAGATGCAACAAAACAAAGTAACTTCAGGGAGAAAGATCGGGTGGAGAAGTTGTCGATCTAAATCACTTGGCTTCACTCTGAGGGTCTATGAAGGTTGAGCTGTGGCAGACCGTGCAAAGCATTGGACGTGTCTTCGCTCGGTCGAGGGCCTTGGAGCCGACAAGGACGAAGCCCCTTCACCAAGCACACCAGCTCTGTATAGCTCTGTAATTACCAGATAGCGATGGCCTCCACCCTAGTAGCGATAGCCTCCAACCTAGAAGCGATAGTGGCAAGAAACTACCCATCCAAGCACTTCACTAAGCTAGAGACTATACGGACCTTTCATCATCATCACACATACTCCAGAACGAACTGTTTAACAGGCATTTCTGGAGCCACGTGGCTGAGGACGTTCAGAAACAAGTGCCATGCTAAAGTACTCATCTGGGTAGGCTTCATCAACAGTTGGTAGCATCCACGAAGCTCATGGCTTTATCTGCTACAAAAAAGGATGCAGGCCTTGCTTACTACAAAGTACAGTAACCCTGAAAAGCAGAGGCTATAGCAAAAGTTAAAGTGCTTGAACAGCATCTTCTCAGCCATTCCTGGTCCAAAACCCATACCTGCAGCGTGTTGCGCCAAACAGCCGAAAGGTCTTCAGCAAAGCAGCCCATTGTTCTTGGCATGCATCCAAGACATCGGGTGCAAAATCAATGTCATTGAACACATTGATTCTAACTAGTATTGGTGAAAGCTGAGCTAGCTACGGTCGGATGAGGTCTCCATTACGTGGAAGAGATCCGTGCGACGCTCAAAGAAACTCAAAAGGCTCCAGGTAAGCTCCTCCACAATCTCTTCCCTTGATAGTACAGTGACACTCTCCAAAGATAAGCACCCGAATCCTTTCATCATGCCTGTGTATTAGATATGTCAAGTTCTGTAAGCCCCCCCTTGTTCAGAGCTGTTTCAATTTAATTGCGGGGAGGTTATTATATATATATATAATTAAGAGTCTACATCAAGCTGATATTGGTGCTGGCTTGATTCCTTAATTGCCTGGCTTCTCCTCATATTTCCATCGAGCTGCGCTGTTGCGCTCCCTATTCTCTCTCCACTCCCTGTGCTCCTCGACATTGGAGTGCTTCCTTGCCATATTCACCAGCCTCAGCGGTTGGCGTGTTAACACTGGGATAAACTCTATCACAAAATGGACCAAAGAAGAAAAGGGGGTCTATTGAGTGTGAGGACCAAGGAAATTCATGTGATGGCCGCCTGTGTAACAGTTTCCTGTCGAACCTAGAACCAGCACGAGCACCATAGCTGAATCCATGTCGACTTCCAAATGATCATGGTTTGCCTCTCATTAATCAAGCTAATCTTTCTTTTGCAAGGGAATGATAATTTAGAATGTCTCGCAAAATGGTGGGACCAGCGATGTCTCAAGTGAAAGCAACATGCAGGTGTGTTGACGCACACATTGAATGTCTCAGGTAAGTGACAAATCATCAAATCGACCGTCCGCCATGGCAGCGCACTAAGTACAAGGTAAGTTGAATTGTCCACAATCCTCTGCCACCTCATGTGGTTTCCATCACTGGGGTAACGCCCTTGTCGGGGATGAGCGGTGGAAAAGAATGAGCTGTGCCCCGTCCAAAGCCTTTGGATTTGAAGCGCTTGAGCTTTGAGGTCTTGCGGCTCTGAAGTGCGCAAATACCCATTCATTCGGATATGATACAACCAAGGCTCGAGAGTATCATGGCTAGCTCTGAGAGGTGCAACAGCTGCAGAAATGATCATTCTGTGCAAATTCATATCTAACATTATCTAACAAAGAGTATTAGCTTCTTCTTTTTAATAGCTTCTTGTTACTACTAGTAAGGCACTTGTTACTAGTAGCGATGCACTTGTTCCTAGTAGAGTATATACTGCTTTCTGAGCATTGTTATCCATCCTTTTTCTTTGGGTGTTCGTTATCGGCTCTGACAAAGCTTCACCTGCAGTCGCTACCGCAAGCAAGTCAGGAGGGGTATTAGCCGGAGCAGATCTGCCTTGCACAAGGACACGAATGTAAACGTGCTGCAGCAACAACTCTCATTGCTCTTCCAGATTTCATCTGTTTTCCTTTAGCTTTGCCAGCTTTGTTCTTACAGCAGGAATTCACAAAATCTGGGCCTCTTGGGAAACGGTCAAGGTTCAGGAACTGCCATTCTGCAGCTGAACCTGTTTGTAATGAAAAAGACTCTGAGGCATCCGTTCAGCGTTTTGACTCTGAGGAATTGGCCTCACACCACTTCCGCGCACTCGCAACGCCAAGACGAAGTTCTTTCGTGTGAAGCTCTGGAAGGAAAAGTCTTTGGGACATGGTGATCGGAGTAATCGATGTGTCAACCACTGTGCGATAGAGACGTTCTTCCGCATCGGCCGCCACCATCGAAGTGCATTCATCCAGGATCGCAAACAGGGGTTGATGAAAAAGGATACGGCTCAGCGCAAGACGCTGCTGCTCTCCGCCGGAGAGCTGATCCTCCCAGTCGCATTGAAAACGCCACCGGGTGGATCCACCAGTCGCTGATCCTCGCTGAAGCAGGTAAAGAAGTCCAACCTTTTCCAGTGCCACCTCTGCTGGTGCTTCATCGATTGTCTCAAAGCGCTTCGGATATGTGACCTGATCACCCAAGCAGCCAGGTGCCAAGTACGGCCTTTGCGGTACAATGCTGAAGCTGTCAGGCACAAATAGTCTGACACCATTTCCAGGTGGCCACAGCCCAAGCAGGACACGTGCTAGAGCAGTCTTTCCAGCCTCACATAGATTGCATGCCAAATAAAGACTGGTCCGTCACGGCAACCGACCATGGAATTGATGACCTGTTCTTTCCATTGGCTAAGCTTGAGGCTCCATTGGGTCCTGTGACTAGCATCGCTTCATTCCTGTAGACCTGAGATGTCAACCAATGAACGCACCAAAACAGTTTGGATCGAATTTGAACCGTTCGATCTCTTGACCCCTAGCAGCGTCCTAGCAGCGTCTAGCAGCCCCTAGCAGCGTCCTTGCTCCTAGTAGCGATGCCAGGAGCCCCTAGTAGCGTCCTTGCTCCATTAAATGTGTTTCATCTCAGCTTCCAACTCCAAAGGTCAAGTGCTTCGCCAACACCTCTTGTGTCGGAGTTGACAGAGTTAGACCTTGCACCTCCTGCCAGGCGCGCATCCAAAAAATAGCCTGTGCTATATTGCTCTCGAAGACTGCAAAAATTGAAGAAATCTAAGGACACTACAACACTCAGGCCAAAATCTATCCTGGCAAGTGTCATCAAGCGTCAACTGTCGGTCAAGTGTCAATCAACCATCAACTGTACCAAATCACCATGTCCAACATCAAGCACTCATTCCAAGGTGGGAAAAGAGTACCAAAGTGCTACTCCACCTCGGCCTCTAAGTTGACAAGTGCTTCACCAGTGCTTTTTCCAACAAGGCAGCACCCAAACTAACCAGGCTAACTAGGAGGCTTGTCCACAGCTCAAACAGCAACACGCAGCAAATCAATCCTTTTGCCAAACCTTCAGCACATTCAAACCTTCCTTCGACAAAACCCGCCTGGGCTGCACTTGCGAAGCGCAGTGGATTGCCTGTTGAAGATATTCATCCAAAAGAATATCTGCACAAACCCCTTGCTACTAGTAGCGTTTTTGTAACTTGTGTCAGTGTTCTTTATGGCCTCTTGAAGCTCTAGTAGGCGAGTAGCTCGCGCATCCATCCTGAGGCTTCAGAGTTTATCATCCAGACTTGGCCGCTTTTAAAGCTGTGAAACAAAGCAAGAGCCAGACTTGGCCAGCTCTGCCGGGAAGGAGGTGAGTGCTTGAACGCCAACCAAACTCATTGAGATAGTGCCTTGGTTTCCACTTGGACAGCGGGGCGCAGGTGTTATCTTTTTGCAGCAATCCTTCTCATGAGAACTTCTTTGAATAGCCCCATAAGAAAAATTAAGAAATACTGCTACGTCAAGCTTTGTATGTTTGCTGGTTGGCCTGAGAAGTTGACGGTCATACAAATAGTTTTGTACTGCAGACGCTGGAGATGCACCTGACTCGACTGCAAGACGGATGGTCTGATGACTTGACTGCTTGTTCAAGGATTGTTCCTAGCTACTTGCTCCTAGTAGTAGGGCCAGGAACCCCTAGTAGCGTCCTTGCTCCTAGTAGCGATGCCAGGAGCCCCTAGTAGCTTCTTGTTACTAGTAGCTTCTTGTTCATGCTGTGTCCAACTCTTTCAGGCCGGTGTGGTTTCACACTTCATGGTTTCACCCAGATCGCCTCCAATTGGGACATTCCTCCACGCGAAGTTGAAGGAAATTAAACGATGAAACCTGGTCGCAAGGAAACGAATGATTTAACCTCCCAAATGCCTCCATCTTGAAAACATGGCCAACTTCAAGAGCGACTCGACTCAACTCTTGTACAAAGCTTTGGAGAAGCGCAAATGGTCTACCACAGTGTGGTAATGCCATTGGTACTGAGGATTCGTGCCAAATTGGAAGGTTGTCATAGAGGAGGAAAAACTCCGTGAGGAAATTGTATACGAACTCCTCCGCAAAAGCCGCTTTCAATAAACAGCAACCACTGAACTGAGAACTGAGCACTGACGAGGCTTTGGGAAACTGCAACGGTCCTGCTTCAAAGAATCCAAGCGGTGCTCACAAAGCCTACCAAGGGAGGATCGAAAGGTGGAAGCTTCAGAGTTTGTTTGAACTCAGACAAACACACACACTTCGAACTTGGGTTTTCAGTTAACGCAATTGTCTCAATGGGAAGGAAGGCGATGGAACGGCAAGGTGGTAAGGTCAGCTTAAACTGTATTGTTTAACACAGGTTTCACGACAAGCGCAAGTGGAAGCGGCGGTCAGCAGCTGCAGTGCAGTGGGAAACCTGTTTGTGGGGAAAGTATCGTGTGGAACCACCATGAATCAAACCAAAAGAGTGGACAGCGTGTGCAAAAGTTCATTGAGCAGGTACACAATGCGGCGTCCCGCATTGCTTCACCACGAGCTGACAGCGTCTTCGTTGGGCAATGTCTGTCAGTCGTGCATTGCCCCCCTGCCTGTGTAAAATGGGAAGAGTGGTGGTGTAAGACCCTTTGTCCAGGGTGGGACACACACAGGTCGCCGCATTCGGCGCTTTTTTCAAAAACCGGTGGCAGGCGTGGTAGTTATGCCCCTTTTGGACATATAGGTTCACGAGTTCAGCCGCAGCAACGTCAGCGCTGGAGGGTGGAAATGTGTATTTTCGAATGGTGTGAAGTCGTGATTGGAGGCCTGATAGAGCCAAGCGCTGGCTCCCGGCAGTGGTGGAATCCCGGATTTTCCAGGGTTGAGAAGGTTGCATGTAGGTGATGGTGCGTTGTGGGAGGTCGATGTTGAAACCGAGGAGATGAAAATCCTCCACCGGTTCTAGTTCCACAGGGTCGCCAAAGAAATTGTGGTGGATGAGGGTTTGGATAGCCGGGTGTTGGAGGAAATGTTCGTTGTGGACAATGAAACGGTTGTCGACATATCGATAGTAAGTAAAGTGGAGGTCTGTGTGTTGAAGGAGGTTGTTGTGGATCTGATGCCATGAATGCTCAATGAGGGTGATGGCAACATTGCATAGGGCTGGAGAGAGCTGGGATCCAATCCCGGCCCCTCGGATTTGTTTGTAAGTGTTGTTGCAAGCCCGGAAAATGCATGTGTCGAGGGCAAAAGCCACAATGGTGGTGATGTCGGAAGTCTGGATGGTGCATTGGGTAGGGTGTTTGCGATGGTGTCTGCCAATGTGGGAGTGGTGGAACGGATTGCCGGTGGCCTGGACATACACCGTTAAGGTGTGTGTGGATTGCTGTTGTTGCCAGTGGAGAACAAGGGAGTGGACTGCATCGATGAGTCTGTGCTGGGGGACGGAGTTGAAAAAGCCGACCAGGTCATCATTGGTGGCGTGTAGTGAGATGTCGGGTGGGGTTTGGGTGAGGTAACTGTGAAAGTGGTGCCAAAGCTGTGGAATGGACATTTGGCCTGGATGCTGAGGGTAGAGGTGTTGGAGGATAATGTCGAGGGCACGGCTGGTGATGCGTAGCAAGTTGCCGCTGAGTGATTGGAAGTAGGATATAATTGTACGGCCTTTTTGCCGGTGCTTCTTCTCTTTAAGGTGGACAACACCGTAGGGGATGTTGAAGTCTTTTCGGAAGCCCCACTTGTAGCGGGTGCGCAGGATGGGGGGGACGGTGGCGGCCAGGTGGTCATGGATGTTGGCGACAGTGATGTAGGGAAGTGGTTCAAATAGTTCGGGGGATTGCCAGGTGTTCAAGGCGCCAGTGAAGTATTGGCGAGGGCAAAACAGTCGCAGTTGTTGGAGCTCGTGATCGGCATGGTGGAGTAATGTGTGTTTGCCCAAATGTTCTTGGAGTTGACGAAGCAGGCGGGCCGTAAAACGGGGTTGCTGCTTGAGGTGTGTGTTGTGAAGGCGCCATTGGTGCTCAAGGAAAGGCTGTAGGTGTTGAACTAGGGATGGTGGAAGCCCCTGTAGTTTGAGCCATTTGGTATAGGCCGTCTTGAAAATGAGGAAGTACCGAGCTTTGCTTGGGTAATAGGTGCTGTTCATATTGGCGTTGAGGAAAATGCTGAGGTGTGTAGGGAGTTGGAGTTGGTCAAGTGTAAGGATGTAGTGGCCGTTGATGGTAGGGGTATCGGGATCCTGCAGGAGGGTGCGAAGGTGATCGCATGCACAGGGGAGGTCTGCTGGATCTGGCGGGGAGTGGAGGGTGTCCTCCCATGTGCGGTGGTTGTGCAGGTGGGAGCGGAGGGTTTTGTGGGCGGCTTCCCTCAGTCTGTGGGAGGGGAGGTGGAGGGGAATGGTGAAGTGCTTGTGCTGCTGGATGGTGGTACGAAGCCATTGTTGGCAGTGCTTGGTAAAGTCGTCATGGGCCAAGAAGAGCACTGTCAATGGGATGTTTGGCTTTGGTGGCGTGAGGTTGCGGTAGATCAAGGCTTTGTTGAGGATGTGAAGAGCTCGGCTGCGGCCAGGTTCTTCCAAATTTGCGGCCATACGCCGGATTGCATACACCTCGAGGTCCGTGCGGCGGCCGCTTCTTATCTGTTTTGCTGCCTCAAAAGAGGCTGCGGTGTGTTTGGTAAGGTTGCGAAGAAGTTGGAGGGCGTGATGCTTAGTGGAAGTGTAGAGGTGTGGTTCTCTGAGGGTGTACTGGCGTTGTCGAAGGCGTCGGAAAAGTCGTTTGTGGGTGGCTAGTCTGGAGTAGAAGTGGGCTCTGTGTTTCGCGAACTGCCATCCCTGAGCTTTGAGTTTGAGGTGGTGGGAAATGAAAGGCCAGTTGAGTGAAGGCATCCAGTTGGCGATGTAGTGGTGCTCTTGGATCCAGGCTTGGTCGTATGTGTCATGGGAGGTGAGTTGAATAGTGGTGTAGTGGTGGATGTTGTTGTGTGAATGCCAATAACGTAAGGAGAGTTCTGCAGAAATGGGAATGTTGTTTTGGAGTTGTTTGAGTTTGGCGCGGCGATTGTGCTCGCGGTGGGGGATGCCGATAGCTGTGGAGCCAACGTAGAAGTGGCCATGTTGATGGTAGCAGCGTTGGGGTTGGTCGGGATTGAAGTGGAGCTTGATGTAGACGGAATTGGAAGAGAGGAAGTTGTGGTAGTGGTAGGTGTGGGGTAAAATGTGGAGCTGGCGGAGGCGGTTGCGCCATTGTTGTGAGCGACGGGTGTTGGAGGGGTATGCGAAAAGAAGTGTGATGTGGATGAGGCCGGTTGCAAAGATGGCCTCAGCGCGGTCGATGTATTGGGTGCGGTGGATGAGCATGGAAAGTGCGCGGTGCAGGTGGAAGAGTTGGGTGAGGTTGGTGTGGCTGGGTTGCTGCTGGGCCACGATGGCGAGTCAGCAACCAATGGCTGCTCCGACTCCCACCAGCTGTTGTAGGCTGCGAATGGGGAGTCGGTTGACCCGGTTGAGGGGTAGGCCATACTTGGTGGCTGCTTCTTTTAGCTGCTGCGTGGTGACTTTGCTTGTTTGCAGCAGTCGGATGACTTCCGTGGCAGCTTCTTGGATGGTGGGGTCGAAGGTAGTGACCCATTGTTGGATCTCTGGGTAGTTCCAGCCTTCGGGGATATCGTCTTGCAGCGTGGGGTGTGGTGGTTGCAAGACGTCGGTGATGGCTGGTGGTTTCGGTGGTGGTGGCGTGGGTGCGTGAGAAGGGGCGGCTGGTGCGGAAGATCGGCTGGTGTTCTTGACTGGTGTGAGTGGGTTGCCCAGGTCGTGGAGTTTCTGACGTGCACGTTCGTCGTTGGTGGTCTTGAGGGCGCGTAGGGCGGAGCCTTCCGCAGGTGCTGGGGAGTGGGTTTGCAGTTGGTCGATAAGCAGTTTGATGAGGGGAGCGTGAAACGCTCGGGCATGGGTAGTTTTGTTTGGAACGTCTGTGCTCTGTTGTGTGTGGAGAGCCTCCGCTATGCCGTCAAGGTCAAGGCGGTTCTCGCGGAGTTGTTGGAGAAAAAGGGTCACGAAGACCGACTCCGCTATGCTTCTGGTGGCAATGAAACCTGTGAATTTGCCGTTGCTCAGGGTACGGGCGGTGAACTCGGAGGTACCGTGGTAAGCCAATTGCCACGGGAAGACCTCAAAGGTGGGGAGGCCGGCCACTCCTGCTTTGCGAGACCACTGGGTGGGTTGAATTGTACGATGTAGTTGGTGGCCGTGCAGGGTGTTGGAGTCCCAATGTTGCTCGGTTGAGTTCCAGGAGTCGGGAACAGGTGGTGTGGGAGATGGGATGTGTGGGGGCGGTGGGGCAGGCGCTGTGGTGCCACGTGTGGTGGGTGGTGGCGGTGGGCTGTGTTGGAAGGTCGATGGTGGTGGAGTGACGGGTTCGGCCGTGGGCAGGGGTGGCGGCGGCGGAGGTGGAAACTCCGGCTGGGAGGTGGGTGCCTGGGGTGGGGGTGTGTGCTGCGATGGTGGTGTGTACGGTGGAGTCACATATGGGTTGGAGTGGTGGACATGATGTGTACGGAGTGCGTGAGTGAGTGGGCCATAGGTGCCTGTGGGGCTGTAAGCGTGGTGTGCGGTGGTGGGAGGAGAGATTGTGGTATCTGGGTTGGTGAGCTGCTGATGATGTTGCTGCATCAAATACTGATTCCAGTAGTATTGCTGCCACTGCGCGTCCATGGTGGCTGGGCGAAGTATCACTGGATCGTGGGCGTGGAGCACCGCTTGTTGATTTGAGCAAGCTGAAAATGGGAAAACAGGTGTAGGACAGTCAATTGAGGGAGCAATGGTGGCGTTAAAACAGTCATGCTGTCGGAAAACGGTTCCAAAGAGAAATAAAAGGACCGGATAACCCCACATGATAAGTTTTACAAATTTCAATTGTATATGAACATCACATGGGAGACGGAGTAGTGAGATGAAAAGTCAAGAACGAAGTGTGAGGAGAGAAGGTATATGAGGCGGTTGTGCTAAGACGTGTAGTATAAGTGATGATGTGATGGACGAGGATGAGAAGGAGGGGAGGGAGGAGGTGTGTATGAGTGAGTGAGTGAGTGAGTGAGTGAGTGGAGTGAGTGAGTGAGTGAGTGAGTGAGTGAGTGAGTGGAGTGAGTGAGTGAGTGGAGTGAGTGAGTGGAGTGAGTAAGTGGAGTGAGTGAGTGAGTGAGTGAGTGAGTGAGTGAGTGAGTGAGTGA